>OX375884.1:38169098-38370529 GCA_947359465.1 Metellina segmentata
AGATTTTTCTCGTTAACTGCGCTGCTTTCGATCAAACGGAGTCCGAACTTGGGGCGCGAAAGTTTGGGGCGGAGGCGCTGCGGGCGTTTTTACGAGATCGAGGGTATGGCCGGTTGAGAATTCCGCTCTTTCGTCGAAGACCATGTGGCCTGCGTTACTCTTACTTCTCCAAGGTAGGTGCGCTTATTCGCTACCTTTTACTTTACCTGAGAAAAGCGCTCTGCGAATTGTTATAGAGATAATAGCGGTTAACTGAGCAGAGAATTATCAGTAAATTAATTTTAAATTATCGCACGATTTGACTCGGTAATGTAAACTTTGTCGAAGATGAGTATTTTGCTGGTTTCAAACACAATCGCTGATTTTGTTTTTTCAGGGTAGGATTTAATTATTTAAACTCTATAGTTCCAAAGCTAACTGCTCAAAAAATTATTTTCTTTGATATTCGAGTCTCCTGAACGATAAAAACCGTAACGGCTTTTGAATAGTTTATATAAAATTCTTTCGGAAATGAGTATTTTGCTTATTTTAATCATCTTGAATTTTGTTGCAAATGAATTATTTATCCGCTTCAGCCCCGAGGAAACGTACTGCTCAAAAATTATTTTATCGGATACTTTGAGATTCTGGAACGATAAAAATAAAAGTTGCGAAGTTTAAATAGTTTTGTACATTTCGTCGAAGATGAGTTTTTTGCTCTGTTCAATTTAATCGTGGATTTTGTTGAAAATTGTAGGATTTAATTATATAACCTCATCAGTTGCGAGAAAAGATTACAGTTCGAATAACTATTTTAGCGGATACTTTTGAGACTTCGAAAGGATCAAAATAATACGCGCGGGTTTAAAATAGTTTATGTAAAATTCTTAGAAACTATTTTGCTAATTTTAATCATTATTGTTAAATTGTTTTTAAATTTGAAGGATTTTATTACATAAACGCTTCAGTTCCTAAAAAGCTACAGCTCAAGAAGCTATTTTATCGGATACATCGAAACTATGGAATGATAAAATAATACTTGCGAAATTTAAAGTTTATATAAAATTTGTTTAAAATGTGAGTACTTTGCTTGTTTCAATCATATTCGAGGATTTTGTTGAAAATCATAGGTTTTAATTAATTAACCAATACTGAGAAAATCAACATATTAGAAAGTTATTTTATGGGATACTTTGAGACTCTAGAATAATAAAATTAATAAATGCAGGATATTTAAATACTCGTAAAATTCATCAAAAATATTAATTTTGCCATTTCATTAACAATCGTGGATTTTGTGGAAAATTGTAGGATTTAATTATTTACCCTCTTCAGTTCCGAGAAAAGATTACTGCTCGAATAATTATATTAGCGTATACTTTTGAGACTTCGGAAGAACAAAAATAATACGCGCGGGATTTAAATACCTTATGTAAAATTCATAGAAAATGAGTATTTTGCTCATTTTAATCATAATATTAAATTGTGTTGAAAATTGAAGGATTTAATTACTTAAACTTTCAGTTCCGAAAAACCTACAGCTTAAGAAGCCTTTTTATCGGATACTACGAAACTCTGAAATGTTAAAATAATACTTGCGTAATTTAAATTATTTATCTCTAAAATTTGTTTAAAATGAATACATTACTCGTTTCTATCATATTTGATGATTTTCTAGAAAGTCGTAGGTTTGAATTAATTAACCTAATCTAAGAAAAACCTACATATCATAAAGTTATTTTATGGGATACTCTGAGACTCTAAATAATAAAATTAACAAATGCAGGATATTTCAATACTTGTTAAATTTGTCGAAAATAGTAATTTTGCTATTTTAATCATAATCGTGGATTTTGTTGAAAATTGCAGGATTAATATATATTTAACTTTTCCATTTTCCAGGAAAACCTACAGCTCAAAAAATTATTTTAACGGATACTTTTGAGAACTGTGAAATGTTAAAAATAATATTTGTGGGATTTAAAAAGTTTATGTAAAATTTATGAATAATTAGTGATTTGCTCGTTTGTCATAATTATGGATTTTGTTTAACATTGTTATATTTAATTAACTTCTTTAGTTATGAGAAAAATGTACAGCTCAAAAAATTATTTTATCGGATATTTTTGATGTTTTGAGACTTTGGAATGATAAAAATAATAGTTAGGAGATTGAAATATCTTTTTTTTATAAAATCCACCAAAAATTAGTATTTATTGATTTCAATCATAATCGTGGATATTGGGGAAACATCTAGGAATTAATAATTTAAAAATAATAAAAAAAAATTATTTTGTCACATAGTTTTACTTTGCAATGGTAAAAATAACAGTTGCAGGATTTAAATAGTTTGTGTAAAATTTGTCACAAATTAGTATTGCTCGTTCCAGTCATTATCATGGGTTTTGTTGAAAATTGGGGGATTTAATAATTTAATTTCATCAGTTCCAAGAAACACTTGCTACTAAAAAAATTACTTATTCTGCTTTTTTCGGTGTTTTGAAAATCTGGATTGATAAAAATAATAGTTAGGAGATTAAAATAGTTTTTTTTTTATAAAATCCACCAAAAATAAGTATTTACTGATTTCAATCATAATCGTGGATATTGTGGAAACATGTAAGAATTAATAATTTAACATCTTCAGTCCCGAGAAAAACTACAGCTCAAAAAAATTATTTTATCGAATAGTTTGACTTTGGAATGATAAAATAACAGATGCCGGATTTAAATAGTTTATGTAAAATTTGTCACAAATTAGTATTGCTCGTTTCAGTCATAAGCGTGGGTTTTGTTGAAAATTGTGGGATTTAATAATTTAACCTCGTCTGTCCCAAGATACACTCGCTGCTAAAAAAATTATTTATTCAGCTATTTGAGGTACTATGATAATCTAGAAAAATATTGTATTTTTTAAGAAAATATAATATTAATAATATACACCTCAAAATACGCAATTTACCCATTTTGAGACTTTGCTGTTCATGAGTCATGGAACATTAAGATGTATCTTAATGGGATCTGCAGGAATTGATGAATGTACTCTTACGTTTTGAAGATAAAAAAGTTACTCCATTAAATGTACCCAAATAGCTAATCTAGGAATGAAACCTTAAAAACTAAAAAAAAAAATATTAACACAAATATTGAGCAAAAAACATTGTTGTTTAATATGTGTATTAGCTGTTTTTTACGCTTTTTATACAATCAATTAGTATTTCGGCTGTGGTTCTTAACTTTACCATTGTAAGATTTATATAAAAACACAAGTGTGAAACAAAATGAACCTAAATACAAATTACATTGGAAGCCATCATCATTACTTGTACTGTTAACTCTTTCATACATGTTTAAGTAAAGACATGTTGCTTTATTGGCGATTTAAGTTGTCTTACAGTATCACCAGAATAAAAATTCATCTATAAACAAATTTCGGTGGTTACCATCGAATTGCAACATTGTTTGATTCGTTTGTTAACTGTTTGATTCGTGTGTGAAGGAAAACGTGTTGCTTTATTAGGAGATTCAATCGAGTCTTACACTATCGCTAGAAACGTTAATCAAAATTTATGTAAAAACGAATTTCCTCGGTTACTATTGAAATAGCAGCATCGAATTGCACGGATTGTATGTTAACTGTTTGATTCGTATTTAAAGGAAGACAACCCAATTAATCCAATTATATGATCTACTAATTTATTACAAGACGAAATCACAGCTACTAGGCAAGAACATACATTGTTAAATTTTAGGAAGGAAAAATTGTAAAATACATCCCTAATGAAATTTAAATCTTACACGAAACGATTTAACGAACACTAACGTATATTAAAATTACGTGTTATTTCATTGGAAGGCAAGAAAATAAAAACGCCTGTGTTTTGGGTTTAAATTTATGTTTTAGTTTCGCTTATTTATAATATATACTCGTATTTATCACTTGTGATAATGTTATCTTCAGGAACAAATATTCAGAAATTAATTCAAATTTATTTGAATATTTAGCTCATTTAAAAAAACGCGCGATGGTATGAAAACTCCAATTCGAAATCATACATAAAAGTACATTCGTTGGTTATCATGTGTTTTGAGAATATTTCAAAAGTGCAATCAGGAAAACAATCGAGAATAAGTTGAAGTATTTTATCAGAAGTTAGACGTAGTTGGGGATAGTAGGCATACAATAATTGTATAACTTGCACAAAATAATTTCACTAATAGCCGAATCAATAATTGTATAACACCACACATATATTCTTTATTTTGTGTCTCGAAAATATATCCAAGTCTTAATGCGAAACTAGTTTGTTATAAGTCTAAACCTAGTCAGGAATTCGTTTTCTATTCCTATTTTCTATCATATAAAGTTATGATACACAGATGCAGTTAAAATGCAGTAATTATTACATATACATTTCAAATTTTATTGAATCACTTATTTCACACGATGAATCAAAACGAACAAATGTAATAATATAATTTCAGCCTCGTCTCCTGTATACAAGCAACAATGTAAATTCGTAAACCATCTAAAAACGTATCGCCTCTTTCTAAAACTTTTTTTGGTATAGAAACTACACCCAGAGCTTAAATTCCTTTCTAAAAAATAACGGACGTAAGAGAATCTCCATCGTTGTAACAAAAACTAAAAGACTTGAATTTCAAAATCCATCGACAATGCATTATCCCTTAAAGCACATAGATAAAAATCAATTTCCGTTGATTAAAAATAATAAAATAACGTAACCCTCGACCGTTCAAACTCCAGACATACTTAGAATAAAAAACTTCAACTTATTCTCCCCCTTCTTCTAATTCCGGGAAAATATCTCCCCAGATTTTTAATCAAACCGATTTCTGATAACGTTCTTTCATTTCAGACTGTAAAACGTTTTAGAATTGGAAACGTTTTGTAATCATTCAAAAAATTTGCTCATCAATGTATAAATTAGAGCTGAATAAGAAATCCGATCTCGCACAAAATTTTACTCCTTCAAGAAACTTTTTTCGTTCTTTTCTTACCTGGAAAAGAGCCAAAAAATCTTCATTATTGCACAGTCACGAAAGCACGCCTCTTGATATTACCTTGCCCATCACCTTCAGTTAGCTTATTTAGTTTCTACCTGTATTTGAGTCACCATTCTCAAATTATTTTCGTCCAAATTGCCATACCTGTGACACTGACCGAAAGCCATTTCATTCAATTTCTTAACAAGGTAAAAATCAAATCTTTTCACGTCACGCTCATTATAAGGAGAAAAAAATCGGACTTGCAAGCCTAATTAAGGGAGTTCATTTTTAAGGATGGGGTTCCACGGAATCTAGACGAGAGAAATACTTCGTGTTAATTATGTTTTTTAGATTACGTAATTGATTGGGTATTGTTGTCACTTGTTATACTACGGTCAGTTCAATCTAATGGACGAAGTCAATTTCATTTAATACAAATGACTCTTAACAAAAAACTTACAAAACAAAGGAAATATTTAAGTCGTATGTTTTACGTTAAACTTAGCATTTGTTTGAATTTCAGGTCCATAATCTTATATTGATTTTAGAATATTTTATTTCATTCCAAAACAATATAGAGAGTTTAAATTACACTTATTACAGGAATTAAATATATCCAGTTTAGATTAGATCAAGTAATTAATCCGTTTCATCGAATTGAATGACTTGACTAGTATGAATCGCGTGTCGGCGTCTAGAGCCGTACTTGAAGCTTGTGCTTTTTTTAACCTTCCTGGTGGTTGTCTCGATGAGATATCTCGCCATTAGCAAATCTGACCACATCTTGATGGGCAAAATATCTCGTCATTGAAGAAAACTAACCAGATCTTGATCTTGTTATCATAAAAAATTATTATTATGCATTAGCAAAATTTGTCTGATCTTTATGGACGAGATATCTCGTCTAAGCCAGTTGGATGATTAATATTAAAATAAAACGTACGTATAAAGCTTGTGCTTTTTTTAACCTTCCTGGTGGTTGTCTCGATGAGATATCTCGCCATTAGCAAATCTGACCACATCTTGATGGGCAAAATATCTCGTCATTGAAGAAAACTAACCAGATCTTGATCTTGTTATCATAAAAAATTATTATTATGCATTAGCAAAATTTGTCTGATCTTGATGGACGAGATATCTCGTCTAAGCTAGTTGGATGATTAATATTAAAATAAAACGTACGTATAAAGCTTGTGCTTTATTTAACCCTCCTGGTGGTTGTCTCTATGAGGTATCTCGCCATTAGCAAATCTGACCACATCTTGATGGGCAAAATATCTCGTCATTGAAGAAAACTAACCAGATCTTGATCTTGTTATCATAAAAAAATATTATTATGCATTAGCAAAATTTGTCTGATCTTGATGGACGAGATATCTCGTCTAAGCTAGTTGGATGATTAATATTAAAATAAAACGTACGTATAAAGCTTGTGCTTTATTTAACCCTCCTGGTGGTTGTCTCTATGAGGTATCTCGCCATTAGCAAATCTGACCACATCTTGATGGGCAAAATATCTCGTCATTGAAGAAAACTAACCAGATCTTGATCTTGTTATCATAAAAAATTATTATTATGCATTAGCAAAATTTGTCTGATCTTGATGGACGAGATATCTCGTCTAAGCTAGTTGGATGATTAATATTAAAATAGTACGTATAAAGCTTGTGCTTTATTTAACCCTCCTGGTGGTTGTCTCGATGAGATATCTCGCCATTAGCAAATCTGACCACATCTTGATGGGCAAAATATCTCGTCATTGAAGAAAACTAGCCAGATCTTGATCTTGTTATCATAAAAAATTATTATTATGCATTAGAAAAATTTGTCTGATCTTGATGGACGAGATATCTCGTCTAAGCTAGTTGGATGATTAATATTAAAATAAAACGTACGTATAAAGCTTGTGCTTTATTTAACCCTCCTGGTGGTTGTCTCTATGAGGTATCTCGCCATTAGCAAATCTGACCACATCTTGATGGGCAAAATATCTCGTCATTGAAGAAAACTAGCCAGATCTTGATCTTGTTATCATAAAAAATTATTATTATGCATTAGAAAAATTTGTCTGATCTTGATGGACGAGATATCTCGTCTAAGCTAGTTGGATGATTAATATTAAAATAGTACGTATAAAGCTTGTGCTTTATTTAACCCTCCTGGTGGTTGTCTCTATGAGGTATCTCGCCATTAGCAAATCTGACCACATCTTGATGGGCAAAATATCTCGTCATTGAAGAAAACTAACCAGATCTTGATCTTGTTATCATAAAAAATTATTATTATGCATTAGCAAAATTTGTCTGATCTTGATGGACGAGATATCTCGTCTAAGCTAGTTGGATGATTAATATTAAAATAGTACGTATAAAGCTTGTGCTTTATTTAACCCTCCTGGTGGTTGTCTCGATGAGATATCTCGCCATTAGCAAATCTGACCACATCTTGATGGGCAAAATATCTCGTCATTGAAGAAAACTAACCAGATCTTGATCTTGTTATCATAAAAAATTATTATTATGCATTAGCAAAATTTGTCTGATCTTTATGGACGAGATATCTCGTCTAAGCCAGTTGGATGATTAATATTAAAATAAAACGTACGTAAAAAGCTTGTACTTTTATTTAACCCTCCTGGTGGTTGTCTCGATGAGGTATCTCGCCATTAGCAAATCTGACCACATCTTGATGGGCAAAATATCTCGTCATTGAAGAAAACTAACCAGATCTTGATCTTGTTATCATACAAAATTATAATTTTTCATTAGAAAAATTTGTCTGATCTTGATTGACGAGATATCTCGTCTAAGCCAGTTGGATGATTAATATTAAAATAAAACGTACTTCAGTGATTGGAGTCTAGATGTAAATATGGAATTTAATACATGTCTCGCTGTGCAATTTGAAATTCTGAATCCGTTTCTTCTCGAATGGTTCACAACGAATACAACAATGACATCGAAGACAGGATGCCACCGAAGATACGCTAAAAGGTATTTGTATATATTCTAAACGATTTATACTTTGAAATTCTCAAGTTCAGCATAACGGATTTAGACCATACTTTCAGTGCAAAAAAAAAAGATGACTTTCTTCGGTGTTATCAATTATTTTGATTCAAGAGCATTTGAAGCAATATCTCATCGCAAATAATATTACTAACGAAAATAGGCGACGTTTCGGTCAAGTACTGTGGTAAATTGTAGAACGGTTCAGATTCTGCTGCCACATTCGTAAAACAGGTGAGTCAGAAGCCGCTTTGTTGCTGAGTTACGAAGGCTAGCGAAGTTGTGTGTGGTATTCAGGACGAAGTATTTCGAGGAAAGCTGTTATCGGAATCGAAATTAAATCTGGGCCAGCGCCACAGAGATCGCTTTTTCGATGGAATCGGCTAAAAGGAATGCTGTTGATATGCAAACTATTTTATTCTCAAGGTCTTCGGATGTTTGTGAGACGCAAGTAGCCACTTACTAAATCGAGATGCAAGTAGCCACTTACTAAATCTCGAAAGAAACAGACTGAAGGGAAACTTACAAACATTTCCCAAGGAAAATGAGGTAACGGAAAATGTTACCGTCGTGGTGATTGTGATTACAAATCAGTCTATTACCGATTCATTCAGCCAACTTATGCTTTTTGCAAGGTTGGGTATATTTCCAAAATTTGTCAATCATGCAGTGAATAGGAAAGAAATGTTACATTAGACAAGAGTTCGTCAGGTACAAGAAGTATAACGTACTATTAGTAAAGACTCACAGGGATTACAGCAACTCGTTCTGTATCATATTAAGGATTGTATGGAAGTACATTCTAATACTAATGTAATTGGTGAAGTTCAACAAGATAAAATAATTTAATTTGAGGTAGATTCACGTGTTCCTCTTACATTAATGCTAGTGGCCTTTTATTAAAAGGTACAACCAAAACATCCTTCAAATCGCAGTCATACACCAGACATTCGATTGATGTTCTGGCTGTAACGAATGTGAGTGTAATTTTCCAAAGAAAGAATCAAAATCTGCCATTGCTATTACTTGAATAAGGAAATTCTAACTTATTAGACATAAATTGGATAGATCCTCTAGGTCTAATATCAGTGTTTAAAACACGTTCTGATTCGTCATTAGTAAAATAGATTGGCTCTAGTTCAGAATCAGCAGCATCAGAACTGATAACGGAAATCCTTTTAGACACACTTCACTAAACTTCTTCCAGTGGAATACATACAGTGCAAGTCATCTTAGACAAGCAAATACTTAATCCAGGGTAATCTAAAGTAGATACAATCAAGAAAGATTTACACCTATCCAAATGTAGATGAACTTAGTTTATTTGGCCTGGTAACTTACTACGCCAAATTCTAGGCTAATTTATCTTTAGTTAGTACAGATCCTCTAACTGAGTTTCTACAATTTGACATTGGTATTGAGTCTCAAAACTGAAGGATATATATATAGAAACTCAAGAACCTGCATCTACAACGCTATGATGATGACTAGACGGAATCCCACGTTTTTTAATCCTCAAAGTTGTAGCATTATTTTTTACCCTTGTATTTCTTATTTTTTCTTAACCCTACAAAAGGTTTTGGAGAGATATCTTTTCCATCAAGATCTGATCAATTTTGTTAATAATGAGACACCTCGTCCATCAAGATCTAATCAAAGGTGCGATATCTCGTCTTTAAGATGTTCTTGACTTTTTGTTGATGACGTGTTCAAAATCTGGCCAGTTTTCTTCTAATGACAAGATATCTTATCCATCAATATCTGGTCAGTTTTGCTGATGAGATAGGATACATCGCCAAGACAATCCTTAATAGGGTGAATGCACAAAGTTCTGTATTGAATTAAAAAGACGAGACTGGTAGTACAAATCACGTCAGAAGCCGAATTTTTTAAATTTAAGTTATTTCACAAATTCTTTTAAATTAAAATTTATAGAACGCAGTTCACAACTATTGGTGTCTAAATGTAAATATGGAATTAAATAAACGTCTTGCAGCTTTTTTTTCTAATCCATTTCTTTTCAAATGAACCACAACGGATACAAGATAATCGTATTCTGTAAAGTTAAAATAAGTTCTGAGACTGTAGATTTGAATAAATAAAGTTCGAGTGTATTTTTGTTCGTGCCTATATCTTCTTCAAAGAAGTGAATGTCCGTATTGATGTGTATTCCATGTATTTCTCTTGAAAACGTATTTCGAATTCTGAAAAATATTTTTAAGAAGGTAGGACGATAATCGAATTTTTATTCCAGATCAAATTTAAGAAACGACTTTTCTCAAACATATTTGAATATTTTTTGTATATATTTTAACTATTCATATGATATATCAGTTTTGAAAATTCAACAACAAATGTTGATTCTTTTTAAGATGCGAAGAAGCAAATAAGTTCATTGATAAAGTGCATCGCAAAGTGCATGCATTTCAAATTATCTTAAAATGACGTATTTTCAAGTACCACTTCTAGAAAGGGGTAATCTTAGAAGTTTATTTTAAAGTGTGTTAATTAATATTTATTGATATTTTTATTTTCGAAATAATAATTCAACTCATATAATCTCAAATTCTAAAGATTATAAGAGTAGAATTGCATTAAATATTCTTAGAATTTAATCAAATTATTATGAAACTTAAGCATTTTTCTACTTCGTTTTCGACTGTCTTGTTTCGGTATTTCAGAACCTCATCTTTAACTAAAAGGCCAAAGAGAAAGGGAGAAATTTATTTTCAATTCTGCTTTGTTTATTTATAAAGGAGGCAGGAACTCTTTATTTCTCACGAAAACTAGAAATTAAATTTTATTTTTAAGATAATAGGAAATAGTTTGTTGATTTATTAAGTTTATATAGAACGCCTATTAAAAAAAAAGGAAAATAAAATTGAATAAGACATTTTTATTTTAGCGTTGTTTTTTTAAGTGTTTATAATTTGAAAATTTGATTTCACAAATGAACTTCATATTACATTGGATAGTGTACGGGTAGTATTGGTTGGGTTTTGATGTTTATTTCGGAGAAATTTGATTCTGCCTTAGAACATATTACATTAGCAATCCCACAAGTCAGATGTCATAAAGATTAAATATAACGATGAGATTTTGAAAGCACCGTTTTTTTTTTAAATTCTTATATACATATAAATATATAAAATAAAGCACATTCTCTTAAAAATTCATTTGAATCTATACTTTTCAAAGATTTTTTAAACGATGTTTTGCTACAAGTATCACAAATTAATACTGAGCTGAAACTTTCCAAATTTAAATTTCGGTGGTGATTTTAGATAAAATTTCTTACCAAAATAGAACTTAAATATATTGCAATAACGAATTTCATATTAAAATAATCTTGTAAGAACATAAGAACCGTACAGATATGTTGAAATACATTTTGTAAAATGTTAATAAACATTTTTGAACACCAAAAATATTTTTTTTAATCCGATTCTTTTTGTAAATAGCATAAAAATGCATTAAACAGACACGAAGAATTTCAATTCAAGACCAAGGGAAATCTTTTTTGTTAGTACTTTGTCATAAACCAATTTAGTATTTAACGCTTGTTCGTCTTACAAACTGAGGATGGTGATTCCTCATGGATATTGAACTTTCTACGAAATGGAAATATTCATGAAAATCAACATTACGAAAACGAAGCTAGAATACTAATGAGTTTCCTATTGTCTTAGTAGGCTTCTAATCACAAAGAAAATGTAAAAGGATTTACTACGAAATCGAAATTACTGCCAGGTTTAGATTGGGGAAAACAATTTGTGTATTTTCTAATCCTTAAGATGCTCCTAAGATTACAAACACTGATTGAAAAGATTTCTCAGCGAATCAGTTATTGAATTTCGTAGATTGCTTGAAGACAATGCTGTTAAGTTAGCTAAGGGTATTTCAAATTGAGGAACCTGATTTATGACTATAATAAACCCATAATTATGTTCTATGTAAATAATAAGCCTTCATCGATATCTTTAATTGAACACGAATTAAACTATAACCATCAGATAAAAAACTAGCGACATTCTTTCTATTAGTTATATCAATGCGTTCATTATATCTAGATATTATTATTACATAAAAATGTAGCGTACAAGTTACTAATTAATTTTTAATTAATCATTATATTACAAACCTGAATATCGCATAATAAACTACTCTTTGTGGACTGTTTTCTTTTAGATAGACAAAGACGGATCTGTAGTTTTTTGGAATTTAGAGGAAATGAGGTTGATACCACCCACTGCGAAAACAAAATTTTCGTATTTAAAATATGATCATTTAAATAATGAGGATAAAATTTACTAATTAGTACTTTTGTTTATAAATTATTATCCACGATTTTACTTTAGATAGCTATTAATTGGGGACAGAAGTAAGACTCCTTCTTGATTTGGCTTTCCAGACTCTTATGAGAAAGGAATTTCATTACTTTGGGTCTTCTCTCTTTTCTGAATAGTGATGGGGGGGGGGGGTTACGTGAAAGGAAGAATTGACTATTTAGGGCGTTGCATTCTAAAGACGGAGTTCATGAAAGCATTCGCTTTACACGCAGGTGATTGGAAACTGTATCTGTGACAAGAATCAACCTGCTTCAAGTTGAAAAACTTTTTTTCTGAGGAAAAACAAAACACTTGTAACTCTTGGAGCCTCGCGAAATTTTGGAGCAGTGTATTATTGATTTTGTCGCACAAAACACTTAATGACAAAATAACCACATCTATTGGTTCAAAGAATTTGAGGATTCTTTCAACCTTTGGGAAATCGCTGTGGCTCCTTTCAATAAAACAGAACCCTTTTATAAGTTTATATGGGCCCTTTCCTTCGAATAGATTTATTTGTATAAAGATTGTATTGCTTATTTCCTTACTTAGAATACTATCCTTTGGAAAGATTGCTTTTTCCGAAAATCTGGAACAAAAAATACTTCTACTGCTCCTTTCCTTAGAATAGAATCATTTTGAAAGATTATATTTCTTCTTTACTTGGAATAGACTCATTTGGAAAGAGTCCTTTGGTTACAATCTTCTTACAATTCTTGGACTACAATCTAGTAAGATTCCATTGTTCATTTCATTAGAATAGCACTCTGTAGAAAGATTCTAGTGCTTCTTTTCTTAGGATATAATAAATTTGAACGGTTCTATTTCTTCTTTCCTTAGAATAGAATCATTTGGAAATATTACCCATTGCTCAGTTTCTTGGAGCAGGATCCCTTGGAAAGGTACTATTGTTAAGAACATCAAAATTGATTCGAAGTCACACAGAGAAGAGTACAGATTGAAAAGTGGAATTATATGTTTGAAGCTCTCCGAGGGTTGATGAATTATTCCTTAAGTTTCGATCCTTTAGACATTGACACATCGCGGCCGCCATCACTGTCGACCCTCCGCTTAGCTATGCATTTGAAGATAAAATACGTTTATTAAAATAGCCAATAAATATCCTTATATTATCCTTATTGATAGAATCTAGGATTTTCTTTGAATCACTATTACGATTATATGTAGTCCTGCATGAAAATATGAGACCAATTCACATTTTAAGTTATTAACTTGGTGCGGTTACTGGATTTGAGAAGAAATGTCCAAGCTATTTTTATCATAGTTATTCAGCGTTTTGTTGGTTACCACCCATCCATAATCCTTATCAAGAAAAGGATTCAAATTTAACCCTCCAAGGTAGTTTCGATGAGATATCTAGTTCATCAACATCTAACCAATTCGGCTAATGACGAGATTTCTGGTCATCAAGATATTTCCGATATTTTTATGATGACAAGATCAAGATCTGGTCAGTTTTCTTCGAATGACGAGATGTATCGTTCATCATGATCTGCTACTGGTTTTGCTAATGACGAGATACCTCGTTGAGACAACCACCAAGAGAGTTAAGATCCTTCTTTTAGCCTTAAGATGTAATTTGCTGCTGAGGCACGTTACTTCGTTGGAAAATGCATTCGTTTGGACAGTTCAAATCCAAAGCCTCGTAGCCTAACTAACCCAGTTCAAGAGTAGACCATTTTCCCTTTCTGAAAACCTTGAATTCGCGTGCTCAAACACTGTAGAAATAACAATTGTTTCCATCTCAGTTAATCAGACCACTGTCTAACAAGCTCTCGTGTGGCAAGTAACGATCATACATTGATATTCTAATTTAAACATAACAATTACAAATAGCTTCATTGCATTTGATATTTGTAGAGAACTCTTCCTATTATAATTAACTTTCAATAAAGTTGTATATTTGACCACGCAACGAATCTCAACGTTCAAGTGCTTGCTGGTTGACTGAAGTTGTCTTTCCATACAAATTATTTGAGCGAACGTGCTCGGTAGGCTTTTACAAAGGTTCTTCAAAAGAGTAGACCATGTTTCCTCCCCCCTCTTGGAGTGTTGGATTGCGAAGCCTCTTTTGACGTTTTATTTTCAATTATCTGGATCGGGAATTCTCATTAACAATCTGCAGATGCAGTTTCTATGAGTTTGTAATCCAAAGAAAAATAGGCCTTTGATTTGAGTTTCCGTCAAGCTGTTAAATTTCCTTGTGTTATAAAGACCATGACTGGTGAAGCCAAATTCTTCGGAAGTCCATTTTGACGAAGTGTAATTTAATAGTAAAGTAAATAGATTTGAAAGTAAAAATGAAATTATAAAAGTAATTTCATGCACTCATCTATATAAATTCATCAGCGATGTTTTCTTTAACTTCAACTTCTCAAGTAGTTCTACTTTAACAATAACCTTCCAAGTGGTTTCGATGAGATACTTCGTTCATCGAGGTCTGGTCAGTTTTGTTAATGATAACACACCTGTTAGAGACTACCACCTGGAGGTTTAACTCTATACCCTTTCTGGAAACAGATGCCTTTCCTGTATGATTTCTAGCCAGTTTTGACCCAAAACTTGGGATGCTACTCAAATGCAATTTCAACAAGTCGCTTATGTTAGAAAATAACACAAAACAGCGCCAAAATCGGGGGTTCAAAAACGGGAATACAATTCGATGTCAACCAAATGTATTTTTTTACTCTAGTTGTTTATTTATGTTTACAATGAGATAAATAAATTTTTTTATACTTTGCGTCAGCAAGTTTTACAATTTTATTGACTTTTAAACATAATTTTAGCTTTTTTCCAAAGATCAGTGCATATAAATAATTTAAATGAAATAACAATCACCAAGAGAAGAATTTTATGTACGAAAGTTAAGTGATAAAAGAAATGTGTGGAAGGACAGTGGATTTATAATTTACATAATTCGTCTAGTTCCGCCAACATTTATTTTTGCAATTATTCGGATGGTTTTCAAACACCTCATAAAATTTATAACTAAGAAAAAAATCGAATTTGCTGAATTACCTTATTTTCGAAAATTTTTCAATTTATCGCTCTCATCGTGGGAGGATAGATTAAATTAAGGAATCTACCAACTGAATTATCACTTCATTACTGATTAAAGTATTCTATATTAACAATTATACTCCTGAAAACATTTTTCTACGCAAAAGCCATAGCTCTATTCCTTCAGAAAAATCTTTCAACACGAAGAATGTTGGATTAACGCATTCGCCCCTTCAAGACAATTTTTTCTTATTTTGTTTGCCTAATTTTGTTTCTATTAACTTTTTTGAGCTCACGCAGTGAAGGGAAATCTGAATGGAAGTTATTTGAAGAACGCATTATCATCTTAGTCCATAATAAAGGGAAGCTATGAAAAAATGTAATTAAATATTTTATCGACCATCCTGACTACCCAATCTTTGTTCATCGCATTTCGAATCTTAATTAAGGAATCTCATGACTTATTCTGGATTTATTTGAGACGACAAATTAGATTTGAAATAAAGTATGTAGTGAATTAAATCTTTCACTTCGCTGCATTATAAAATCCGAGCCCTTGTAGTCGATTGTTTACTTTATGTACAGTGTATTTAACTTAAAAACAAACTGATGTAGAATTTAGATTCGTTATACTTATTTAATAGCTTTTTTGCATCCTTCACATAACATCTGGAAGAATATTGTAAGCTATCCACTGTTATATTAACTGCTAACTATAATTAATTATTCAGGAACAGTTCTTTGCTTTGTACTTCGTTTCAGTGGTCTTATTTGTTAATGATGATTATTTTGTTTTCTGGAATTGTGATAATATTGCTCATGCTTTGGGTCTACCATATCTCAACACCTTCCAAATTATAACTATGACTTATGAAACAATTTTATTTTTGTTTAGTTAACAATTAATCCAACATATTAAATCGCCCCGAATTGTTTTATAAATCCAACATCGTTGTTTTCGAGTTCAAATCTCGGATGTATAGAAGTCGGGCTGGCTGCTTGAAGCTTTTCCTGTTTCCTTCAAGTCAACTTCTTCTCAAATCTTCAGTTCAAATGTCTGTTTGCCACGAGAACTGCTCCAGCCATTAAATCTGCTCAAGTCTGTTGTCATAAAAACGGACGTTATCCTATTTGCCATACGGGATACTTGAAAAACTGTTTTCAAGTTCGTCATATTGGCTCACTTAATAACACATTTGAGAAATGCAGGTTGGCCATCAAATAACTTTCACTCATTGCAGGCATATGTAGGCAAATCGAATAAACAAAATAAACCCAAGTTTGGTATTGTGATTAAGTCACGGGGGACATCCACGAAAGAAATTTCATACCAAAAGTCGCTAGTACGGTGAAATTTGACGCTCTTGGAGTCGAAAACAGTCGAACATTTGTATTAAATTTAGATACCTGCTGTAACTTTATTTGCTAACCGACTCATTAAGCTCAGCTGTAGAGCATGCTGCACACCGGATGCAATTTGTTGTACACAAGAAAGATCAGCACTTTGAAGTCGGTCTATGTGGTTAAAGGAAATCTGATTATGGTGAATAAAAGATTGTTTCCTTTGAGTGGAATCTCTATATTAACTTGTACGTCTCGTGGCAGTTTTTTAAAATTGCAACGCACAGTGGCGTGGTTGTTGCTTAAGCAGTCGAAACTTTGCATATGTGTTTTATCTGCGTTTAATGCATATGTTCCTCTGTTTTCGACTCAACTAGCGCAAAATTTCACCACATGGACAACTTTTGGTACTAAAACTTTTTTCCTAGGATACATCTACCCATGTCTTCAAAAGTCTCAATTCCAAATTTGGTTGTATTCGATTTATCTACCGATGCCTACTTTGCGTGAAAGTTATTTGATGTCCAATCGTATTTCTTTAGATTTTTTTGTGTCGCAGAGAATATTTACAAACTTCAGCGCAATATATGCAATACTATTTTTAGAAGTGATTCTGAACAGTTTACTTGAATGTAAATTTTAAAAATAATTTTTTTAATTAATAGTTTTATTGAAAACTGCAAATAAAATGCAGTCCAAAACTTGATTACTCATGCATAATTCACCATATCTCTATTGTGGGAGCGTCTTTTGGTTTTAGTTAATTCGAATGAATAGTAAGAGACAGGTAATGATAAACAAAAATATTTGTGTATATAAATTACTGTATTAATAAACAGCTCTTTCGTAGAAAATTTAAAAAATAAATCGTTAAAATTGTAAACTTCAAAAACATAAAATTTTTCTAATCTTTTCTTTTATTGATACGTTAAAAATTGAAAATTATTTTGAAAAATAATGAAATATAATTTTAAAAATAATGAAATATAATTTTGAAAATAATGAAATAAGCATGATAATTAATTTTAATGACTGGTTAATTTTTGCAATTTTAGAAATCGCCTAGAAAGCAAACCTCTTTTGAAACGTTAAACATCATAGCGAATTTAGAAACGAATTTGAATAGAAAATATAGAATTTTGAAATAGCATTACTTTTAAAACAATTTTTTACTCCAATACAATGCTATGGAAAATATAAAGGCCTGTTCACCTCGTTCAGAAGCTCTTGAATGATATCATTAGCCGCAAAGTTAGATATAGTTTTGCTTTTTTTAAGGAATCATCTTTTCTTTTTCCCGATTTCTGACCCGAAGCACTTAATACATTCTATGTAAAAGCGAATGATCATTAAACTTTTCACTCATAGCTACGATTTCACGTCCTGGTGAACACATATTAGTTGGTTTTTTGGCATTTAAATAACTTATTCTGCGAAGTTTATGGAATATTTCTTTAAGATCTCCCGTGGGAATAATTTCAGTTTATCTAACGACACACTCCCTAATTTGATCTTTTTATTCTTTGAGTTGAATAATTTCCATCCTTGAGAAACCATTAGAAACGCAGTTTCGAATCGTTTACGACACTTGAGTAAATAAACTTTTGAAACATTCGGGTTACAAATCTCAGAGCCATTTGTTAAAATATGAATGAATGCGCTTGAAGTGTACCAACACAGTATAAAAACGCGAATTACGACTTGCCATGCTGCATTTTTATTTCAGAGAAACTATTCATGAATTAAAAGGAACATGAACGCTTATTTAGTTCGCAAAAGCTATGCTCCTATTCCCTTTCATATGGGCCGGTTTTAAAATAAACGTACCCTTAAATTTTCGAATATGTGTGTGTGTGCAGGGTTAAAATCTTAACCTCTTAAAAAGACCCTATAATTATGCTACCCGATTTACATGTCTTTACATCCGTTTAAGGCAGATAGATTTATTACATTGAATACTCACTCAAAACGAAAATTTTTAAAGAAATTTGCTGCCATTGATCTACTATCCATTGAAAAATCCATGTTGGCTATAAAGGAACCAATCTTAGAAGTTTTCCTTTTTGAAAAGCATAGTAGGGCTTGAAAGTTTCAGTCACTAAACCTTTTGCAGCAAATAGTCCGAAGTGTTTGAATTGAAGTAAGGTCGATGAAAGTTTTAATATTGAGTTTATACATTTGAAAGTATTTTTTTAATATTAATCTATTACAGGCTTATTTGAATTTTAAATATAATGAAGATTTTTATTATTTATTTGCGATGCATACAAATACACTTCTGGTCATCTAAAATGCAACACATTGATAAAGCATCCAATAGCTTCCAAATTTGTATAAATTTGTAAATCCGTATATCGCGGAAGGATATGCAAGTGATTAGGAGTACTGCAGCTTATTTGAAAATCAGTAGTGCTCCCTTCAAAGGAAGAACGGAGAGCTGGGTTTCCGTATTGAAACTGTTTTCTTGCTGACCCTGTGTGGATAAGAAACTTAATTATGCCTCGTCGAAAAATACGAGTCATATACAAGCACTTTTCTGAATTCGACAGAGGAAGAATTTGTATGGCGCCCTATGCTGATTCATTTCAAAAATAGCTTAGCAATTGTAATATAATTTGTGAAAGCTTCCTGCATACATATCATAACAGCTCTATATTTCAAAACAATTTACACAATAGCACAATTAACTAGAATTAATTGAAAGCACTAAATACTGAAACCGGCTGTATTTCAATTTTTTCCCTCTGATGGAAAATATTTTGAAATCAGAGAAAAAACTTAATACATAATTATTTTAAATGTATAATTGTAAAATTTATTAAAAAAACATTTTTACGTATTTTTTCGAATGATTCTGCAAATATAGCTTCGTTTGCAGAATAGCTTATAGAGTACAAATTATCAATTGTTAAAGCTTCCTACTATAAATTTTATTCCAACTCCATATTTAATTTCAATACACACGGTATTACAATTACCTGGAAATAGTTGGAAGCTCTAAACTAGTGTCAACAGCTGTATTTCATTTTCCTCCTGCGATTAGAAAATAATTTTTAACTCGTAAGAACGCGTTTCGAATTGCGCCTCCACAAGAAACTACTTTTACGTAATGTTTTCGATCGATTATGCTTGTAGCTTTGTTTGAAGAACAGCTTATAAAGTACAATTCAACTGTCAAAGCTTTCTATTATAAATTCTATAAATAACTATATTTCATAACATTTTTCTAGAAATAGTTGGAAGCACTAAAATACTGCCACAGCTGTATTTTATTTCCCTACCACAGCTGGAAAATAGTTTTAAATTCATGAGAACAAGTTTAAAATTGCACCTTAACAAGAAACTACTTTTACTTAATTTTTGTAAATGATTCTGCGCAAATAGCTTATATAGCTTCGTATGAAGAATAGCTAATAATGTACAAAATCAACTGTCAAAGCTTTCTAATATAAATTCCATACCCAGCTCCATATTTCATTACAATTTACTAGAAATAGCTGGAAGAACTAAAATGCTGCCACAGCTGTATTTTATTTCCCTACCACTGCTGGAAAATAGTTTTAAATTCATGAGAACAAGTTTAAAATTGCACCTTAACAAGAAACTACTTTTACTTAATTTTTGTAAATGATTCTGCGCAAATAGCTTATATAGCTTCGTATGAAGAATAGCTAATAATGTATAAAATCATCTGTCCAAGCTTTCTATTATAAATTCCATACCCAGCTCCATATATCATTACAATTTACTAGAAATAGTTGGAAGCACTAAAATACTGCCAACAGCTGTATTTTATTTCCCTCCCTCGGCTGTAAAATGATTTTCAACTCACGAGAACACGTTTCGGAATGCGCCTCCACAAGAAACTACTTTTACTTAATTTTTGTGAATGATTCTACGCAAATAGCTTCTATCGTTTTGTATGAAGAATAGCTAATAAAGTAGAAAATCATCTGTCCAAGCTTTCTATTATAAATTCCATACCCAGCTCCATATATCATTACAATTTACTAGAAATAATAGGAAGCACTAAAATACTGCCAACAGCTGTATTTTATTTCCCTCCCTCGGCTGTAAAATGATTTTCAACTCACGAGAACACGTTTCGGATTGCGCCCTCACAAGAAACTAATCATCTGGTATCAGCATTAATTTAACTGAGTCTATCTATTTTACTTATCTGTCCTCTAATTGCAATATGAAACAATGGAATAATTTGGCGGAACTACTCCAAAAGCCGTCCATCTTTCTCAAGAGATGGAACGGTTTCCTATTTTGGAGTAATTTGTCATCTCAGAAGAGGCTGCGAGTGGTTTGCGGAGCGCATGGACTTTTGTTTTGCTAGATGAGTTCAATAATTAAAGCAAGAGGTCGTTCTTCACGAAAGTCTTTCATCATTATTGCTCGTTCTTATTCTTAATCTTCCTGGTGGGGGCAGGAGACCCTGCTGAAGTAAGGGAAACGGTCCGCGTCTTTTATGCGGAGCTGACAATCACAGCCATGTCCTGGTGTGGCATTCTTCAATTAATAAAGAATTCCTGTACCATTTCTTGGCTGCAGTTTAATATTTATGAGGAACAGAGGTTATCCCCGAAGATGCATTAAAATGAAAGACAACGCCCTACTGAGGGCCAAATTTAGATGCGATTTCAAGTGTGAGACTCAAGAGGTCTGGAATAGATATTCGCAGGGTCTGCACAAACGGGGGGGGGGTCACCCGTACTAGGGCCTGCAAAATGGGGTGCATCTGTTGTTATGTAGCGGTCAATGATCTCTTTTCATTTTATGCACTGTAGTGTATATTATGGTCTCTTAATTTAACGCACTGTAACGTGCAATGTGCTCTTTTAATTGAACGCTTTAAATGTGCAATTAGTTCTTTTAATTTTGCACACTGTAATGTGCGCTTTTAATTGAACGCACTAGAATGTACAGTGTACTCTTTTAATTTTATGCACTATGATGGGCGATGCGTTCTTTTAATTTTACGCACCGTAGTGTGCAATATGCTCTTTTAATTTAACGAGCTGTAGTGCGCTATCTGTTCTTTTAATTCTACACACTGTGATGTGTAATGTGAACTTTTAACTGAACGCACTGTGATGCGTAATGTGTTCTTTAAATATTATACACTGTACTGTGCAGTGTATTAAATTAATTTAACGCACTGTAGTTTGCAATGTTCTATTTTTAATCAACGTACTATATTGAGCAATAGGATCATTTAATTTTACGCACTATAATCCACAATGCCCTCTTTGAATTTAAGGCTCTGTAAAATATAATGTGCAATATTATTTTACTCATTGTAACGTGCAATGTGCTCTTTTAATTGAACGCCTTTAAATATGCAATGAGTTCTTTTAATTTTACACACTGTAATGTGCGCTTTTAATTGAACGCACTAGAATGTACAGTGTACTCTTTTAATTTTATGCACTATGATAGGCGATGCGTTCTTTTAATTTTACGCACCGTAGTGTGCAATATGCTCTTTTAATTTAACGCGCTGTAGTGCGCTATCTGTTCTTTTAATTCTACACACTGTGATGTGTAATGTGCACTTTTAACTGAAAGCACTGTGATGCGTAATGTGTTCTTTAAATATTATACACTGTACTGTGCAGTGTATTAAGTTAATTTAACGCACTGTAGTTTGCAATGTTCTCTTTTTAATTCGTACTATATTGAGCAATAGGATCATTTAATTTTACGCACTATAATGCACAATTCTCTCTTTGAATTTAAGGCTCTGTTATGTATAATGTGCTCTATTATTTTACTCACTGTAACGCGCAATGTGCTCTTTTAATTGAACGTCTTTAAATATGCAGTGAGTTCTTTTAATTTTGCACACTGTGATGTGCGCTTTTAATTGAACGCCCTAGAATGTACATTGTACTCTTTTAATTTTATGCACTATGATGGGCGATGCGTTCTTCTAATTTTACGCACCGTAGTGTGCAATATGCTCTTTTAATTTAACGTGCTGTAGTGTGTTATCTGTTCTTTTAATTCTACACACCGTTTTGTGTAATGTGCGCTTTTAACTGAACGCATTGTGCGTAACGTGCTCTTTAAATTTTATACCACTATGATGGGCAATGCGCTCTTTTAATTTTACGCACTGTACTGTGGAATGTACTAAGTTAATTTAACGCACTGTGATTTGCAATGTTCTCTTTTAAATCAACGTACTATATTGAGAAATGGGCTCATTTAATTTTACGCTCTATAATGCACAATGCTCTCTTTGAATTTAAGGCTCTGTAATGTATAATGTGCTCTTTTATTTTTGTCACTGTAATGTGCAATGTACTCATTTAATTTTATGCACTTTAATGTGCCAATGTGTTTTTAACTTTTTATTTTGCTCTAATTTAGATGCGATTTTTTTAAATGTGCTACTCGAGGAGATTTAGGAAAGATATTTCTAGGATCTTCAGATCTGGGGCATCAAAACCGCCTGGGAAATGGGACATTTGTTTGTCCTGTAAAGTACAGTGTACTTTTAATTTTATGCACTGTAATGCACAACGAGTTTTTAATTTTAATATTTTTAAAAATTTAGATGAATTTGGAAGTGTGTGATTCATTAAGATTTGGAATTGGTAGTCGAAAGAGCCTCACATTAATTTTAATATTAAAAAAAATTTAGATGGACTTGAAGTGTGTGACTCGTTAAGATTTGGAATAAGTAGTTAAAAGAGTTCTCACATAGGGGGGGGGGCTTTGAAGTGGTCCAATGCCCGAGTCCAAACAATTTTTTTTATTGTAATTGGGTTTTTAATTTTTTTTTTCAAAATTTAGTTGCTATTTGAAGTGTACGCTTGGGAAGATTTGGAAGATATTTTCGCAGTACCCCATGTTATATACAATTACCTAAGCTTGAAAGTTACAAATATTTTCATTGCATTTATGAAAGTTTGGCACGAAAACAAAAGTATATACATTTGTGAAGTTAAACGTAGGGTATTTGTAATACGTATTGTTTTCATTTAATAAGAGGCTTGTCATCTCAACTAGTATTGTCACATAGAGTGTAAAAATAGGGGGGGGGTCTGGCTAGTCAATGTGCATTGGTTTATTAAGTCTAAATGATCAAATTTAGTGAAGATTCCTGATCTACACTGGTCTTCTGAACTTTTACTGAGACCCATAATCTAAACTGATACAGACGTCGATTCTCTAAAATGTTTCTGGGGTCCATCATCTAAACTGAAACAGGCGTTCGTTTTCTGAACTTTTACTGGAACCCATGATCTTAACTGGTGCAAGTGTCTATTGAAAAGAATCATCGAGTCCAAGAATGTCTTTTTGTGATATATTTTGAAACATGAAACAAACATTACAATTACACAACAAATAGTAACATTAGACTGAAATACGTAAGTTCGAGTTTCTACAAGAAAGAGGGAGCACATCAAGAAAGCTCACTCCCCGAAGCCGTGCCATTAAGAAGTCTAAAAAAAATTATTTTTAATCGCATTCCTTTTCGAACGATAACGTGGTCTACCCGAGAGTGACAGCAAGAAGCTCCACCCTCGACAACACCCACATGGTACAATCGCATTCTCAACCTCTATTTCCTGAACTCTTACTTTATTCATTGCCTAAATTGGTACAGACTTCTGTCTTATGAACTTTTACTGAGCCCCCCCCCCCCTGATTCCATCATCTGAACTAACTAATACCAACACACACTCCCGTGCCTAGTATCGTGAGACACTGTACCAGTTTAAATAAGTGTGGTTGGATGAGTACAGCATGCCACCAAGGTGACATGTCTACCCAGAATGTTAGAGCACATTACATTACATTTATATATCCTTACATCTATACAGTAAATACATTAATCATTATACTAGGTTACATTATAAATATATATATATATATATATATATATATATATATATATATATATATATATGCATCATGCAAGGTGATAAAAGGTGATATGCAAGGTGATAGGTTCGTTTTTCTTAATCTCTTAGGATAATCAAGTCCTGATGATTTTCAATGAATCTAACCATGTTAATAATTTTAACCCTCGAGCCCTTGTTGCATGAAATGTTCCTGAGCCATGCAATTTTAAGGTGGTCGGCAGGTGTTCTCATATGCCATGAGGCTGTAAGGGGGCAAACTGTGATGTAATGTAGAGGTGTGCCAATTTCACCAAAGGAGCAGTTTTCGGACTTGATTTTTTTAAACCTCGTTAGGTAGGATGGGAATGGGCCGTGCCCTATGAAGAAAAGTGTCTCTTCCATGGTCCAACTTGATGATTTTAGTGACACTTTTGGTAACACATCGTTACACCGTCCTGCCTGTTTCTCCTTCGTCCCATTCATTCTGCCATGCATCAAGTAGCCAGCTAGTGGTTTCCTTTCTGTAATGGCTCTTGGGCCATTTCACCCCTTCATCTACACATTACATTGTTGTTGCCTCTTTTGCTAATCTATCTGTTTCTTCGTTTCCATCGTGACCCGCATGGTATTTAATCCATCCTAGGTAACTTTCATTGTTGTTGTATAATAAATGTTGTATCCATCATCTAAACTAACGCACACTTTCATTTTCTGAACTACTGTTACTCGGGCCTATTATCTAAACTGGTACAGGCGTCTGTCGTCTGAACTATTTCTGGGACTCATGATCTAAACTGGTATGGGTGTCAGTATTCTGAGCTGTTGTTGAGGCCCATGATTCTATAGTGGTACAAACGTCCGTCTTCTGAATTCTTACAGAGATCCTCATCTAAATTGGTTCTGGGGTCCATCACAATAATTGTCTCTTAGACCTATCGCCTAAAATGATAAAGCAAACGAATTGTAGTTGTTGATAACCTGGTTATTTGGATCGGTTATTATTATCGTACAATTCAATTCTCTCTCTCAATTAAGGATCTTTCTATCATTAACACTAGCAAACTGATAATGCTAGATTCGTTATTGTCCCATTATCTAGTAGATAGTAGTATTTACTAATTACATTAATATGCTCCAAACCATCTAAAAAGTGTAGATGAGAATTAAAACTTTCGAAATTCAGTTTTAAGGATTGGATTGATTGGAAGGGATTTATCCTTTATTTTAATGGTTCGCGCGCGGCTCACAATTCATTATAGAGAGACTAGTTTCTAATGACAATTTGTAGCAATTGAGCAAATTACTATCTATTGTATTTAGTTTTGACTTAATGGAATCCATCGAAGAGAAAATTGCTTCTTGGATTGCCACATCGAATCTGTGTAGCGTGTTACGGAATATAATTTTTAAATAATTAAAATAATGATATGTGCATTGCTTTTGAATCCCACTACATGTCAATTGTATGTTAAAATAGTTACAAAAATTAGAAGAAACATTTTTTTAGTGATTATTATATTTATAGAATATTAAATACAAGATTTAAAATTTGCAATTCATTCCTTTATTCTAATAAAAAGATTGTTAATTGCAATTTAATGAAAAATGAAAGTATTTTTCTAAATAAATTCAAACATAATGATGCAAATTATTAGTGTTAATCATTGAAAATCAATTATAAAATAAAACAAAAGAAAATAGCATTCATCTTATTATTCTACTAGCAAAATACCCGGCCCTACTTGGTTTTAATTGGTTTACTCTAGATTGAAGAGATGATCAAAATATATAATCACTTAGTTTTTCGTGGAATAAATAATATTTTAACACCTTTCGTCATCTTTATAATTTCTACAACTTACTTTGGAAACAAATCTTACACATGCACATCCAATCATGCAATACATTTCACATGCATCGCACCCTTGCTGTATGACAAAGCTACAAAATGACGAAAGGTGACCCTAAGGTTACTATTACAAATGACGATTTGAGGGATATTTGGAATTCCCTTTCTTAAGATCTTTTCGTGTTCAACTCAATTAATAAAAACGACTATTTACGGCGAGTGCTATCGCACTCATAGTCAACAAAACAATATTTTTTACTTGTGGCACTCTTGCATCCGGCATGCGACATTGTGGAAGTTCGAAATCTTCTTCTGTCAATATGACAAAGAATTTTTTAATGTTTGAAAAGTTCTAGTTAGTGTATTTTTTAAACATTATTATTCTTTTAATAACATTATTATTCTTTCAATAACAGCATCATTCTTTCAATAATAGCATTATTCTTTCAATAATGGCATAACTACACTTAAAATTTGCTTTATTTTGACTTACCGGATACTTTAAGTCGATTACTTTGTGGTGGTGTTGCGTGTGATGAAAAAGAAACAGCAATTTATTTAAATAATAAATATTTAAAACAGAAAACAAAATAAAAAAGCGAAATAGAGCAAAATAAAAGATGTCGGGAAAAAGTTGTTCTAAAGATATTCATTTGTAATTCCTTTTTATCTTTTAATCTCTCAGTTGCCACAGCCTACAACTAAAAAGTGCACAAAATTTAGAAATGTGAAATTAATTCAGAGCCTAATACACAGAAAAAATTACTGTACGTGATCAACCAACACGGGTTTCCATTTCATTCCCTTTCGTTGAAAAATATCGCCTGTTCCAAGTACTCGGAAATCGTTTACATTGCGCTAAGAACAAAAATAAGACTCGAAATAACTAAAGTATCAAAGCTAATATTCCATTTAAAAAAAAAAATTTTGAAAAAATAATACTTTTGATAAATAATACAGCAGCGCTGGTAAAACAATCAAAGTAATCGTAAAACTCAATATACATTCCAATTTTTCCAAAACTACAAAATTATGTTTGATTTAAGTATACTTACTCAGGTGTTTTAGCATGAAACTCATCTAAATATAACAATAAAGAATTGTTTAATATTGCATTCACTAAACTAATAGATAATGTATAAATAAAACACATTGTAATCCAATATCTGGAATAAAATGCATGCGATACCTGCACAAACACACAAATACAAAATCGAACATAGAACAAAAAGACGGACAGACAGACTTTTGCAACGAAGTTCACGGAAGTGTATAGGGCAGATACATACATACATACAGACAGACACTAAACGCTCAAGAGGCAGATTTTGCATCAGAATGGTCCAAAACGGTTAGAAAACTTGAAATGGGTCGAAAATATTCAATGTACAAACAAACACTCATTCTTATTTATATAGATTCAAAAGTTTCTTAGGGGTATTATTTGCGGATTGACATTTGTGCAACCGTTTAATGACGATCCATTAGAAAAACTTTTTCTCTTTGTTTAAGCAATACATTTTGCCCTCACCTTCATTTCTTGCAATTTTTATACAAGTGATTATGTAGTGGTTTTGGCTCAAATTAGAACGCTGATATGAAAATAGTTTATTTTGATTAGCTAATCCGAAATTTTGTCGAACAGGTTCTTCCTCAGAGATATACAACCCTCCAAGTTGTTTCAATAAGATAACTCGTCCATCAAGACTTGAACAATTTTGTTAATGACAAGATTCTAGCCATCAAGATATTGTCGACTTTTTATGATGACGAGGTCAAGATCTGGTTTGTTTTCTTCTAATGACGAGATATCTCGTCCACGAAAGTCCAGTCAGCTTTACCTGATTACCTCAGATACCTAGTCGAGATAATCATCAGGAGGGTTAAAAGTAAAAATTATATTAATCAAGTAAAATATTGATCAAATCACGGTACAAACTAAATCATTGATGGTGTTTTGAAAAATAACCAAAGAGTAACCTAGGAATGAAATGCATTATTTGTATAAATTATGTAACGCAATGACCAATATCGTAAGATCCAAGTTTTTTCTCAAATAAATCCGATTGTATACTTAGTGTATGCATCGTTGGAAGACGTATTTTTCTGTGGGTCCCCTTAAATGATCTAATACTTCCCAAGACTGGACCGGGGGTCTAAGATGATAATATCGAATACACATAATTGGATACAAGATTTACTTGTTTAATAGCTCACAAGAATCTGCAAGATATAACTTACTAAGAAACATATGTCGTGGATGCATTAAAGAGATAATTGCCTTATTTTCATATTGAAAATAATCATCCATATAGCTACAATTCAAACGGGTTATGTAACTTATCTTCCATTCGGATACAGTAACAGTGTGGAATTCGTGCTTAAAATAATAAATAAAATTGTCTTCATATATAAATAATACTTTAATAATTGTAAACAAAATAAAGAATAAATAATCATTTTGACTTGTTTTTCAGTAGTTTCACTTTTCTTGAATTTTTGATTCTAAAATCTCGATTTATTTGCCACATCTTTCATAGATGCAAGGTAGCGCTGCTAAATACTTTCCGCAAACAAATTTCTTGCGCAGAGAGCAGATTTTAATAGTTTTTTTTTATGGCAGTATCTTATTTTACACTTTTTACGCACGTTTGCGACTTTTCGCTTGTGATGGCCGATGAAGAGGTCATATCAGCTCATTTTTCGTGTGTCCCTTTTTGTGTCCTTATTATTTTGAGCACCAGTGTATATTGAAAGAATTGAGATGTTGTTAACGATCATATATAAAATCGGTTAAATGACACGTCGCGATAAAAATAGGTACAGTTCACACGCATGTCGCATGCAGGAAGAGGCGAAGAGAAATATATATTACATAATTAGTTTTATAAACATTTCAGGAAAAGTGGCAAAGTCAAATGAGTGATAAAACTAAAAATAAAAAAAAGAAATTTCGAAATTTTTTAAAACGGGTCTTTTAACACTCTTGGTAAATTTAGTGTAAAAGTGATAACTGCTGTTTTGATATTGAATATTAAAAATATTAACTAACAAATATGGATACCGGGTTTTATCCTCTGACGGTCGGTAACAGTCCGTTGTGTAGCTACAGTGTGACGTTAACTAAAATACCTTCTTATCACTTTGAAACTACCTTGTAGTAACCGGCTTCTAGTACTAAAACCTTTTCCAAAGAGTCACTAGTGCTTGGTAAGGGTCAATTTGATTTACCTACGTTGCCCCTCTTCATTGCTTTTTGGAGTAATAGGGTAATTTTGTCTCGACGAGGTATTTCGTCATAAGCATAGCTGACCAGATCTTCGACGAAATATCTCGTCGAAACACTTGGAGGGTTAAACCATTTTCTACTTTATTCCAAACTAAATTTGGTGTTATATTAATCTAACCTTTAATTTCCTTTTCTCATGCTCCATTTGAGTATTTCTCTCTTAGCGTTAATTGCACTTTCCCATGTCTTCTTTGATCATACCCTCATCCCCGTACTCATATATGAAAGTACTTTTGCTTGGCCATGACTTTAGTTCTGAGAGAACCTAAAAGAGGTGCTGCATGTTGTAAAGGGCGTGGACCCAGAATGCGACTTACTGATTTCTTTAACTCTCTAAATGGTTTTAAAGCGATATTCATCAATATACGACCAGTTGTGATAATAACGGTGCATGTCGTCATCAATATAATGCCTATTTATCCTGATGACAAGATCAAGATTATGTTATTTTTCTTCTGATGACGAAATATCTCGTCCATCGAGGTCTGGTCTGTTTTGTGGTCCTTGAAGTGGTCGCAACGATATACTTCGTCGAGACAACAACTAGGAGTGTTAATAAAATAACATAGTTAAAATTTATTCATGTCTGGTCTTTAACCCTCCGATTGGTTTGAACGAGATTCTTCCATCAAAATATGACCAATTTTGCAATTGATGATGTATCTAATCATCACGATATTGCCTATTTTTTATGATGACGTGTCAAATATCTTGTTATTTTTCTTCCAATGACGAGATATATAATCGAAAGAATCGCCAGGAGAGTTAAGCAGGATAGAACTATGTACGTTTAATAACAATTTAAGTCGAAATTCGTTATGAATTCGTAGTGAAAATTGAGTCATTTCATAAACTATCATCTCTTGCAAATCCACAAATGAGAATGCTCATGTTCGTGGTTTTTTTTTTCAAAATGATTATACACGAAATTATCTTTTCGATTGTTTTGTGATTTTTACCGCCACTTTTCACAATAGTGAAGCAGAATACTCAGTTGTTAAAATACTACACTGTAATGTCTTTCTCACATGCGAAATGAGTTAGTGAAATTATAAATATTTTAAATCGAATCCTAATCAGACGCAATATGAATGTCAGCTCAATGCCTCACTTTTATGTAGTATTTGAATACTTCTCAAACTTCACTGACAATCTAACATTGTACGTGCAACAATTAACTTCTCTAAATTATATATATTAAGTTAATATGTAATTATTAATATCCAATTACCATCTATCTAATTCATACCTATTTCAATTTCATTCTACAAATCTTTAAAAATAAATTGCTTTTGCGCAATTATAAAATAGCAAAATTAATCAATAAAGCTTCACACGAAATGTGCAGCAAATGTTAAACAGGTCCATTACTTACAACTATCTTCAGGGCTGCGAAACTCATCCGTTTTAAAAGAGATAAGTATAACCTATACGAGTTAATGAGAAAATATTCAGATGGTACTGAATAAGATATAATTTATTTTAAAACTAAAGCGCGCACACACAAGCTTCGTTTATAGAAATCCTAATAGCAACACTGCGAAGCACTATTATTTTCTCAATAAACGTATTCGGGATTATTTCCCAAATCCTAGTAGTATTTATTCCAGCGAATAATTAAATCTACTCTACTACACGAATTAATTGAATCGCAGAGTCAGTTTGTTAGCCGAAAAATATCTATCATTCGAGTGCTTTTCCTTAAACGACAATTAACTATAGATGGGGAAACATCTCAAAACTGTGTCACTTTCTCATGCGGATATAGGCACCGATTTATAATATTTTCAAGGTCTTTTTGATGCGCTTCTCTGTAGTTATTCGCACAAGACTACATTTTATGTAGTCCTGGATCAATTAATGCTGGAAAGCTATAGATGCATTTGAAAATCATTCAGCTCTTGCTCAACTTTGCATGCGGATATCGTTTAACAAAAAGAAATATCGCTCAAAGCTACATATTTCCTAAAGTTCTAAAATAAGCTGAATGCCAAAAGTGATAGATACAGTGAAAACAGTTGAACTCTTGAAAACATTATCATGCAGATATCATTTAATGAGGTAAATTAATGTTCACTAACGTTATATTTAATGTAATTTCAAATAAATTGTATTCTAGAAAGTTGTAGATACTTTTTCAAACAATTCAACTGTTTCTGAATCTGACAAATATCGTTTAACAAGAGGAACTCTTATTCTCACAATACTACATATTTTCTAAAGTCCTTATAAATTATATACTAGAAAGCGAGAGTACGATTGAAAACAACCCAACTTAACATGCAAATGTCATTTAACGAGACCAAATTTTCTGTAGTCGTAATGAATTACATGCTAGAAGGCGATAGATATGTTTGAAAACAATTCAACGAAACATGCAAACATAATTTAACGAAAGAAATAGATATCCGTACAAAACTAAATTTACCGTAGTTGTAATGAAGTATATACTAGTCCGTTTTTTAGAACATATATATATATATACAAAATTCAACTTAATATGCAAAAAATATCATTTAATGGAAGGAATCTGTAAGCAATGCAATTTGCGTTCAATTTCGCTCCTAAATATGTGCATTTTAATCAGCGTAACATAAATATTATAACTCTCTAAAAATCGTACATAGAGTGAGATAAAAAAAAAGCAAATAATGATCTCTTTAAGTGAAAGAATCCAAAGAGAAAGGCGTTGAAAAATCAATTGTTTGAATTCAGTTGTGGCGTTGCATAATGTAGAAGGAAGGAAACTTTCCAAGAAGACTCGTTACCGTACCCGTCTTGTAGCCCATTTGTTGGAGCTCTGCAGTCTAAGTCCATTAGCCCTGTTCACATTCTTAGCTTTAGAGAGCGATGCAATTACGCGTTGATGAAGACGATACCATTTGTTACGCATGGAAATGAGTCCAACCTAACAACAAAAAACCAATAACTGCTGCTTTCGTATATTGATTGCTTTTCTTTTCTAGCTTACCCTCTTGCTCTTTCCGAAGCTTGAAAATTTACCTCCAAGCCTGGGATGAATTAGACTTAAGTGGTATCAGACCTTTGCTTGCGATCTTCTCACTAATATTATTCGATGCAAAAATATTTTCAGACTCTTACCATTATCCATTGGATTTAATGCGAAAGATAAAATATTACGTGTTTATATTTCTTTTTAGGTTGAGAAGACTGAATCTGAATGTTTTATTCAGCTTAAATATAAATGATTTAAGGCTAATTTTTTAAACTAAGGATTCGTTTATTTTAATTGAAAATCACAAAGTCCTTGTATACAACAGAGTACTCACACTAGGTTCACAAGGGGGTATCACCAAACGTATTAACCATCCAAGTGGTTTGGACGTAATACCTCGTCCCACCTTAATTTTACTAATGACGAAATATTTCGCAGCTAAGATATTGCCGATATTTTGTGATAACGAGATCAAGATCAGTTCAGTTTATTCTGATGAGGAGATACCTCGTCCAACAGGATCTGAACAATTTTGCTAATGACAAGATATCTCGTCATTGGCAAATTTAATGCAAATTTTTTTATGACGAGATCAACATCTGGTCAGATTTTTATGATGATGAAATACCTCGTCCAGCAATATCTGGTCAGTTTTTCAAATGACAATCCATCGAGATCTGTTCAATTGTTAAGAAATATGTCATCATCGAGATATTGCAGGTGTTTTGATGATGACGAGATCAAGATCTGGTCAGTTTTTCAAATGACAATCCATCGAGATCTGACCAATTGTTACGAAATATGTCATCATCGTGATATTGCAGGTGTTTTGATGATGACGAGATCAAGATCTGGTCAGTTTTTCAAATGACAATCCATCGAGATCTGACCAATTGTTACGAAATATGTCATCATCGAGATATTGCAGGTGTTTTGATGATGACGAGATCAAGATCTGGTCAGTTTTCTTCTACTGACGAGATACCTCATGGAGACAACAACCAAGAGGGGGTTAAAAGAAAAAAAAAAGTTCCTTATTCAGTTGTTTTGAATTATTTTACTAACGCCTCTATGGTTTGGGTGATACTAATGTTTCTAAGACTCGTGTGATACTCTTTAGTACAAAAGGGGGTGATCCAAGGTGTCATTTAAAAAAAATCTGAAGCTTTAAAACAGTGTTTTCTAACTGGTGTACCACAATAATGGCAATGCTGTATTTTATGGATGTTGCAACGGCCTAAATTAAGTAATATTTATTTCATTTCAACGGTTTATTTTTGAACTTTTGACAAGTTTCACAAATAATTTCAACTGCGTAAAAATAATTATTTCAAATAATATTCAAATAATTATTTAAAAAATAAAATTTCAAATGTGTAAATAATTTCGTATAAATAATATTGAGTATTATTTTTCATTTACGATGCATAGTTGATTTATTTCGAAATGACTTTCGGAAATCACTTTGGAGCAAAAAGCATAGGTAATTATTTTCACTTTTTGTAAATCAATCAAAATTATACCTGATTTTTGTCAGATCGGCAAAAAAAATATTTTTTCTAGCGTGGAGCAGAATTTTAGCAATTAGTTAATGTGTGCCATCTATGAAAAAGCTTGAAAATCGTTTTTTTACAACGAAGTGTTCGTATTCCCAGTTTATCTAAAAGAATAAAAATACAAAAGAATACATACAAGCTAAGGTTTTATTTTCAATCAGTATTAAATATTAACAATTCTACAACACCCCTCATATTATGTGTCCCCATTTTTCGGCTCCGATTTCGGTTTATTTATAATGTACGCGAATGCTTCTACCAAACAGATAACTTCTAAATCTGTTCTAGAAATTATTCGAGGGAGAAGTTCTCTCTTATTCTTTCTCCCGAAGACCTAAGGAACTCAGAAATGTTCTTCCAAGCCCCTCGTGGAACCGCTGGAATAATCGAAAGAAGCGATGGGCGTTGTATTGCATGCCCCAAAACACACGACTGAACCATTTTTGAAGAAAACCTAATAGCATGTTATGAAAATAAAGGTTTCTCTTTTTACAGGTGTGGTGGGAAGCTGGGAAGAATGGTGGACTTACGATGGTATTTCTGGTAAGTTGACTTCATTGCATAATTTTATTTCTCTCTTAATGGAAAAGTAGTCGAAATATTTCACAAATATATAAAACCACTTAAATCCTGATGCTCACGAAAGCCTTGGGCAAATTATTGCGGTTTCAAATAACTTAAGTGAAGTTGGATCAAAAATGTTCAAAAGCGTGAATTTTTGAAAGAATGTAGGGAGGTTGTTGAATTTAAGACGCTTAGCAGAGTTAGATCCAAAATTAACAAAAATACCAATTTTAAGGTAGACAAGTTGATTCATTTAATTTGTTCTACGCTTCTTTCAATCAATAGAGTTGACTATTTAATTATTAAGCGTGTTGTTGAGTAAAAGCAATAGTATACTCCATGGAAATATTGTGAAGATCAAGGTTAATTGAACGACAGCTTAGTCCAATCTAAGCGAAAAAATACCAATTTTTAGGTAGGCAAGTTGATTCATTTAGTTTGTTCTACGCTTCTTTCAATCAATAGAGTTGACTATTTAATTATTAAGCGTGTTGTTGAGTAAAAGCAATAGTATACTCCATGGAAATATTGTGAAGATCAAGGTTAATTGAACGACAGCTTAGTCCAATCTAAGCGAAAAAATACCAATTTTAAGGTAGGCAAGTTGATTCATTTAATTTGTTCTACGCTTCTTTCAATCAATAGAGTTGACTATTTAATTATTAAGCGTGTTGTTGAGTAAAAGCAATAGTATACTCCATGGAAATATTGTGTTATCAAGGTTAATTGAACGACAGCTTAGTCCAATCTAAGCGAAAAAAATACCAATTTTAAGGTAGGCAAGTTGATTCATTTAATTTGTTCTACGCTTCTTTCAATCAATAGAGTTGACTATTTAATTATTAAGCGTGTTGTTGAGTAAAAGCAATAGTATACTCCATGGAAATATTGTGAAGATCAAGGTTAATTGAACGACAGCTTAGTCCAATCTAAGCGAAAACCAGCTGGTATCTTTATGATGGTAATGTTAATTGATTGACATCGAACTGGAGCAACACAACGGGCTATTGGTGACGGTCTGGGATTAATCCCCGAGGAAAAGAACCGAGGAAAACATCTTGTAATTTTGAGCCATGATCAGATGACGAGGTCAACACTTGAGCTGGCACTCCACTCTATAAAATTCCCCATCACGCCAACGTGAGAACATTTGAGTTTGTTGAACAGTATTTATAATATAAAATTGTATGATAAAATTCATAAATAAATAAGCAAGAATATTAAAATATAAAGACAGTTATGTAGTTTACTTTTGAAAGGTAATAATTTAATTTTAGTTTTGTCTTATATTTTAAGTCAATACGTTTTTTAAATACCATCATAATTAACATAAATAAACTCAAAATTATGAAAGGTAATTGTCAGCATAGTGTGCTATCTCAAGACAGCTGGGTTCTTTTATTGTAAATAATTTTGTAGCTACTTTTTTTTTTTTCTGTTTGCAGTATTTTAACACAAAGATGGTTTTCAAGAATACACTAATTCAAGATGACAATATTTCAACTTTACTATGATTCAAACAGTATCAGGGATCTCACTGGCTGGGACAGTTAAATAAATTTGATCTCTTAGTTATCATTTCGGTGTATATTTATTACGCTCTCTTGTCACAATCCATTTGTATTTTTATCCTATCCAAATGATAATTGCTTTGTACTATTGCAATCTTTTAAAATTTGTTTACTTTATTTCATTTTCAATCTAGTAAAAATGAATGTTGACTTTCTATCGATTCCTTACCGTAGGCAATGCCGTTTTTGCAACGGAGGGTATAAACAAGCTATCGCGTGAATTCGTATAGAGGGTAAAATTAATCGGCAACCAAACCAAATTCAAGGCCAATAAACATATTTACATACGGTACAAAGTCCAAAATCCGGTTTTCTCCGGACCTTGGCCATTCCGGAATTCGGATTTACCCGGATTTTGAATTATTTGCAGTTTTTTTGTCAAAAAAAAATTAATTTAACCCCTTCCTCTCGCGCGAATTTTTCCGCTCGTTTTTACGTCCGGAACACGTTTGAAATATTAAAATATCAGATATATAAATAGGAATGATTTTTTAAAGAAGAAAAACAACTATTAATAGTACAATGCAACAAATTTTCTTACCAATCTTTTAATTTCTCTGTGTGATATTTACTCTGAACATGTCCGGTTTTTTTTTCTTTGTGTTGTTTCATCATTTAGGTCCAGTTTTGAAAGAAAGAAAAACGCTGGGTTTCCAAAAAGTCCGGATTTTGGACTTGGTACTGTAGTAGAATTTGTTTACTCTAAATGATATTTTCCAGAACATTGCAACTAAACCTTCTTGAAGGTTGTTTTCGACAAGGTATCTCGTCAGTTGCAAAACTGGTCAGATCTAGAAGGTCGAGATATATCACTATTAGCAAAATTGGTCAAGTCGTGAAGGACGAGATATTTCTCAAAAACCACTTGGAGGGTTAAATAAATCAGAAATCAAGCTTAATCCAAAATTGATAAATAATTTCAGAGGTAAAAATTTCCTTACTCTATGAATTACATTTTCAAGAACACCTCAACTAATATCTTAAACTCATAGGCTTTGATTGCAATGAAAGGAATTATCATTACTTTGTAAAAAGACAATTACCTCAAGAAATCTTTCTAAGAACTAATGAGAGTCTTATGTTGAATTAATCTACGATCTTTTTTCAGTGATTTACTTTTTCGATGTCAAACAACGAGATCAACTAAGTTTTTCATGGTAGATCAACGAAAAAATTTTCAAGATCGTTAATGGAAATTACGGGGCATTTCATGTCATTTTCTATAGCAATCTCTTTTGATAGTTGTTAGCTGACTTTGATTACAGGAATTTTATATGGAAGAGTAACTGAAAAATTTCATTTGGAACATAGTTCCTTCGCGAATTGTAGGATATGACATTATACATTTTGTTATATCTTATGCATGCAAATGAAGAACGCATTTTGGGTGACAACTGCCTATTTATATCACTACTGAAAATGCGCGTTTTGTACGGTTAAGATTTTTATGATATAGAAAATGCCTTGCGGAAAAGCATTAGAGTTCCAACAAAATACAAAAATGTCCTAAAAAGACCAAAAAGTCTTTGAAAAAAGTTTTGTAAGAAGAGAGATTAATAAAATAACAATTAAACAACCTGACCTTCCTCTATACGACGTAAATATCCTTGCAAATGCAATTTGCGACGATTCATTTGCAAAATTGGGTCTTTTGTTTTGAAGAATTGTTTTTGTAACAGAAAACAAGAATAAATAAAAATGCAATAATTTCTTTGTCAAATTAAAAGTTTGAATTTTACTAACAAAATAGTTAATTGAACCTCAATCCAGAATGATAGTCCTTAACAAAACCCATGAACAGATTACTCCAATGTACCCATGTACAGATTACCATTGCTGTGAAAATCTATTTTTCTACTTTCATTTCTGATACAACAGGGTGATTCATAAGTACGTATACAGTTTCTAGATGGTGTAAAACCGGAACAGTTTAAGACACGGTTTTCAAATGCGAATTGTTAGCTAGTTATACTCATAAAGTTTGTATCCCCCTCCCATGCGAGGTGACGTAGGCGATAGCGAGCGTGTCACGTGACTAGTCAGTTGAAATGGCTCAGTTTGCAGTGGGAAAGGTGTTTTGTGTTCTTGAATTGAGCAAAATGGAATCTGTCAGCGTTGTGCAACAGCAATTTCGATCACGATTTGGAAAAGAACCTCCAACCAGAAAATTAAATTACGATTGGTTTAAAAAATTTGAAACTACGGGCTGTTTGCGCAAAGTTCTAAAGCCAGGACTACCGAGTATATAGACAGGTTTCGTCAGAAATTTTATTCATCCAATTAAACAATAAAGTTGAAAACTTTATTCTCCAATTGTGGATGGTCAGGTGACATGCGAAATTACCTCTATTAACATCGTCACTTATGGATTGGACGAGGCGCCGACTGCAACATGCCACTAACCTAATGGCCACCCAGATCCCCTGACTTAACACCATGTGACTTTATTCTTTGGGGCTACGTAATGTATAACATATTTAACCCTCTTCTCCCTGTTGATCTAGCGGATTTGAAACAGCATATCGCATCCACTATCACTGCACTGGTTTCAGGTACCCTAACACACGTCTGGGCGGAAATGGGTTACCGGTTCGATATGTGCAGTGTGACTAAGAGTGCACACATAGAACATATGTGACTGTCTCTAAAAAAACTTGAAACATTCACCTACACTTCTGTTACAGGTAACATAAAATATCTTACATTGTCACTTAAATAGTGCGTTGAAACTGTATACTTACTTATGAATCATCCTGTATATTACTTTGTTCAATCTCCTGTTGAATTTAACAAAGAGAAAAGTTTCTCTTGCTGGTGATAAGCGAAGTTTTTGTTGAAACTCATAGAAAATTGCCCTTTAATTAGCATAGATTTTTATGGAGCATGTTTTTACTCTCTCAAATAATGTTTCCGTCTAGCCAAAAAAAGATTCAAAATCTTAGCCCCAGTCATTTAAATATTGTTTTGCAATATTAGGGTTTACAGTGGCTATAAGCCTTTTTTTAAATCTTAGTGAAAAATTTCGCGACAGTTTATGTCAATTTATAAAACTTTGCTCTCAGGCATGTAGAACTTTAAAAATTTGGTTATTCATTTCATACAAGTAGAATAATTAATATTAAAATGACATGAATGTACTTTTTTTAAGAATTATTTTTACTAAACGTAACCCTAATTATTACACCACTTAAAAATTCATTAAATTCTTTGTTAAACTTATTCTCCCTGGAGATAAAATTCTAAACATTAAAAGAAAAAAAATTACTTATTCTTTCAATAAATTGAGTAGACAGGCACATATTGCACAATCTTATACTATATTATAAACAACGCTTTTTTGCTGGGTCAAATACAAAGTGTGACATGAATTATAAATAAAAATTCATAGCTGTGTTCCTGTCATTTAAATATTGAAGCAATTAAAATCTGCCTCAAATCAGTTTTTAAAGTTCAGTTATTTCTAAAGGACTTCCAATTTGTATTTCCTAGCAGCAGCTGTATTAGATCCTGCATAAAATGTGAAATGTGCTACTATGTTCTAAAGCAGTAATAAATAAAAACCTTTAAATCCTAATTCTAGTCCACCAAACTTAATCCTTGTCGTGTTACAACGAACTATGTTACAAACTTTTAAATAATAAAAGGAAAATTAATTATCGTGTGTTTTATAAATAAGTTAATAAATAAAAAAACCATCTTTTACAAAGGCATATAACAAACATGATAAAAGATAACACTTCACCAGAAGTTAAGTACTTTCTTACTATATTTTAAAATTCTGGCATTGACACAGACAGTTAGGTAATAAAAAGGAATAATAATAATTATGATGTGTGGATATTTTATAAATGGGGAAATAATTATTTTATAATAGGAATATATAAAATCCTCTGCTAACGGCATATACTAAACACGATAAAAAAAATACACTTTACCAGACGCTACAAACTCTGTTATGCAATTTTCTGGAATACACAGACCTTTAAATAATAAAAAGAAAAATTAACAATTCTTGTCTTTTTATAAATAAGCAACTAAACATAAAAGCCATCTTATGAAGCCAAATGTCACACATATTAACAGATAACTCTCCATCAGGGGTTCCAATGTTTCGATAGTCCTGAATTCTGGAATACAAAATTTCTAAATAATGAAATCAAAATTACTCCCCCTCTGTTTGGTTTTATAAATAAGTAAATAAATATAAAATCATTTTCCTAAGGGCGCCTTCACACGAAGGAGATCGATCACTCATACCGATATGAGAGAACGGTATTTCATACAAAAAGTCGCCTGAAATTGTAGGCAGGAAATGTTTACAGATTCGTTTCCTGCGCACAAACAATTCGAGCGAAGGGAAGCAAAACAAAAAATTTTGACTGCCATTGTTTAGTTCTTTTTTGTAAAGTCGTCATTGTTAAAGATAGGTTAAAAATTTCAACGAATTTGAAATCTGTGGAAAATTTTACACTGAGTCCATACCTTAAATGTGATTTTCTTAAAAAAAAAAAAAAAAAAAAAAAAAAAATTCAATTGTAACTTTCATATTTTCGTAGTGCGAATTTAGCCCCATTGGACGAAGATATTGATTACGAACACAAAAAAAAGAGTATTTATCACGATTTATAGAAAATATATAACTTGAATGGAGTACTTAGTTGCCTTAATTTACTGCTTTATATATATAGCAACTAAAAACAGGATGAATATTTAATTGTATTCGATGTTTTGAAGAGTTTACAACAAAGGGAACAGTATGTAATTTTATTTCTGAGAAAACGTATACCGACAACGGTCCGTATAAATTTTCATTCGTGGCAAATGTCTTTAAAATAAAGTTAAATTTAAACATTCAATTTGAAGTTATTTCTGTAATGTCGTTAAATTGTAATTTGAAAGATAAGAGAGAGGCTCAATTTTCATTCATTTTTCACATCCTCGTGTTAAATTGAACTTGATATGGCTTTTGAAAATGAACTTATTAGCCTGATTTACTGAACTTAATTTACTGTGAGTTTATTTTCATAGAATTTATACTTTAATCTTGAAGTTAGTGTTATTACTATTTTTATCGAAATTTTTATATTATATAGACAGAAATTCTCTTTGCGATCTTCCGGTTTTTGAGACAAACTGCTTTTTGGTCATTCTTAGATTGTTTTTAGTTTAGCATAATTCTCATGTTTTGTAGTGGGTTTTAATCAAATTATTGTTGAAGTATTCCCCAGTACTTCACAGCTGTCGTATTCTCATGCATTATCTGTTAGAATTTTTATCTTTGTATAGTTATAATGTTTAAACCCACAGCACTGGTCTTACTTGTACCAATTTCAAAAAATTAAATCGAAATACCTAATTTCCTTATTGTCTTAGAACTATATTTTCAACATTCAGTTGTGTGAACAAAATATTTTAAATCCTTACTTATTCAAGTTTTTGTGTTTGACTGGTCATTTAAAAAGCCAAGATTTCCATGCTATCGATGCTATATTACAATACGAGGAAATTCCGAATTATTTTTCTCTTTATTTCTTAAATGCAATACGAAAAAGTGAATAGCAAAGACCCTTGTTATCAGTTCTTCCCGATTTACAGAAATGTATTTTCGTTTCGAATAAGTTTTTATTTTCTAAATTCAATTTTTGGTAATTTACATAATTTTTAAATCTATCTTTTAAAGCAAAGAATAATTTTTTGATACCTTAAACTAACATAATTTTTTTACCGATGCCTGTTGTTTTCCTATTTGCAAACGATATAGCACTACTGACAAATTTAAAATTTCTGTCTTTACTCTAAACCTTATCAGTACCTACTTATCGACCAATAAAATGCTTTGATGACAGCACACATCAGTCAATTTAACTACAACTGGACTATCCTAAACAAAGACTAATCCTCCAACCTTCTCTCTTTCAGGGCATTTGTAGCACAAATAGAACCACGATTGGAAAAACGACTGGGGAATATTTCAACGAAAATTTGATTAAAACCCTCGACAAAACGTCAGAATTATGCTAAGCTAAAAACAATCTAAGAATGACCAAAAAACAGTTTATGTCAAAAACCGGAAAATTGCAAAGAGAATTTCTGTCTTTATGATACAAAAATTTCGATAAAAATAGTAATAACACTACAAGATTAAAATATAAATTATACGAAAAAAAGCTCACAGTAAATTACGTTCATTAAATCAGGTTTAATAAGTTCATTTTCAAAAGCCATATCGAATTTAATTTAACACGAGGATATGAAAAATGAATGAAACTTTAAACTTATTTTTCATATTTCACGTTAAAAACATTAAAAAAAATAACTTCAAATTGAATGTTTAAATGTAGCTTTATTTTAAAGACATTTTCCACGCATGAAAACTTAAACGGACCGTTATCGGTATATGTTATCTAAAAAGATAAAATTACCCACTATCCCCTTTATTTTAAAATCTTCAAAACATTGAATACAATTAAATATTCAGCCAAATTTTTAGTTGCTATATATATAAAGCAGTAAATTAAGGAAACTAAGTACCCCATTCAAGTAATATTTTTTCTATCAAACGAGATAAATTCTCTTTTTTGTGTTCGTAATCAATATATTCGTCAAATGTATTCGTATTGCGAAAATATTAATTACAATAGAAAAATTATTTATTTAAAAAAATTACATTTAAGGTATGGACCTGGTGTAAAATTTTCCGCAGATTTCAAATCCGTTGAAATTTTTACTCGATCTTGAACGAGCGCGAAAATAGAAACTTGTACTAGCGAATAAAAAAGCCCCTTTGTTTTGTTTCTCGAATAAAATAAACCACGACAGACAAAACAAGTCGCAAGCGACTGAACTTCCTCGGCGACTATTTTTTCGTCTCTCATACGTGTCTCCTGCGAGTCTTCACGTATGAAATACTACTATAGTTTCTATGTAAGCTCCGTCTCCTTCATACCGGTATGAGAGCTCTATCTCCTTCGTATGAAGGCACCCTTAGGCATTTATCAAACACGATAAAAGATAAGACTTCACCAGATGTTACGAACTTTGTTAGTATATTCTTTAACTATGGAATATTCTACGATCTTTAAAAAAAAATTATTATTTTATTTTCATAAGGAACAAAATATAAAACATTTTTTTCTATAGCTGCATATATTAAACACTACAAAACAGAACACTCCACTACGAAATTTCTTACGATAATCTGGAATTATGGAATACACCGACCTTTAAATAATAAAAGGAAAATGAGTTTTTGTGTGTTTTATTAATAAGTATAAAAACTATCTTCCATTTTCAAACGCGATTACAGATAAAGCTCCACCTGGCGTTACGACGAACTTTGGTTTGATGTTCTTGAATTCTGAAACACACAGACCTTTAATTAATCAAAAAGAAGTGAATCATTCTATAGTGTGTTTTTTATACACAACTAAATAAATATAAAAACTATCTAATCACTAGGGCAACTTTTTTGTTGCAGTAAAAATGTGAAAAATTGCATTTATCATTCCCTAAAGTTGCATTTATGGAAATAAAGTTGCATTTATTTTTAATGCACTAAATTCTAAAATAAATTATTCGTAAAAAATGAAAAAATTCAAAAATATATTGACAATTTTAGTTTTGTACAACAGTATTATAATACATTCTTAAATACAGAAGGACGTTCAATGGTCAATCCTTAAACAGTAATTTCTTTAACATTAAAAAACTGCGCCAGAAACAGTCATATAATGTGCTGTATCGGATAGCAGAAACACAAAATATTTTCGCTCAACATCAAAAAGATTTTAAAATGTCATCTACAAGGCGAACTATGTATAACGTATTGATGATCGACACTCACCTTGCAAACTCTTCAGTCTATTACGCAAGTTCCCTCTGGATTATCAATTGTGCCAACCAATGTGTTAAAAGTTACTTCTTGCCATTTATATAACTTTCGTCTGTTAGGACGAACACCTTCTTTCACGAACTTCTTGTTTGATCCGCAATACTTCGGCGTTCGCAAGATTAGACACACGCGATCGAAGTGTTGGTTCAGAGGGCAAAAAATGAAACAGTAATTTTATATTAATTAATTTTAAGCTACATTTTAAAAAGTTGCAGGTGGTTGCATTTATGCACAAAGTTGCCTTTATATGTTGCGGTTATAACTCACTTACAATACACCCCATGTAGGAGGAATTTTGATTTTAGTACTTTACTTGCAGCGTAGAACGTGTGAAAAAAAGTTACATTTGTTGCAAAAAGTTGCCGTACTTATCACGGTAAAAGATAACACTCCACCAGACATTGTGAACTTTGTTACGATATTCAGACATGTAAATTCTGGAAAAAACACATGCCTTTAAATAAGAAAACGAATCATTCTCTCTTGTATGTTTTATAAATAGGGAAATAAATATAAAATCCTCTTTTCCAACGTCATGTATTAAACACTTCACCAGAGTTTGAGTTTCCCTACCATAAACTTCAGTGCAAAGAAGTAGCATTGCACCAAGAGAGCAGCAAGGAAACATTTACTTGCGGGAAGCACATTTAAGGAAAACACCTTCAAGATATTCGTGAGGAGGCTGAGTTTGGATATATTTGCATATTAACAATGCTTTTCGTAGCTGAAGAGAAGAAAAACATAAACCATACACTTATAATAAGTGGCAGACTCTCGAAAACATGGTTAATTAGGAACTGAAAACGCCGTCAAGAGTGGAATTTTGATAGAAAATTGTCCTGATACATGGGGTAATTTTAATCTCTCGAGGTTGAATTAGGCTTTTATTTCAGGTTAATGGCCGAATATCCATGCAAGAATAATAGAAAGGTGCTTATTTAATGAATCACATGAAGAGCCTCACGAAAGGTCGCGTGTCAATACAGGAACTCCTCATCTTGAAGCTCCTAATTTAATTCAAGTTTAGATTGATCACAACGTGAAAATAGTTCCTGTGTGCAGAATAAAGTATGAAACGAAACGGCCTATTTTGGGAGAAGCGCTCTCGCATGTTGGCTTGGGAAATGCGTTTTGTAATTTCTTACGAAAAGCGTAAATGTGAAATGGCCTAGACTCTGACTTGTAACTCCAGTGCTATTAATCAAGCCTGCTTTCTTCAGTGAATCGTAATCACAAGCGATCTTATAGTTTTTTCGCACTCCATTCATTTACGCGCATTCGCTTTTTCTCGAAGTAGGAATTCTTTTCCGAGCGGTGGTGAGTTTTAGATAGTGTCTGTCGGAGCAATTTTTAGTTATTTATAATCTTTTTCGTTGATTGTGCTGATTTGATTGGGTTTTAGGAAAATGTCTGTAGATCGCAATTATAAGGTATTCAGATTGTTTTTGTTGATTGAAGTTTTTTTTTTTTTTTTTTTTTGAGGGAGATGTCTGTATTATGTATTTGGAATATTTTAGTTGATTGAATTTTAAAGAGATGTGTCTGTGTGGATTACATTTATAAATTTGAGCTGATTGGAGTTTTAAAAGATATCTAGATTTCAATTTTGAAGAAATTTTTATTTTTTTCAGTTTATTGAAGTTTTAGGAGAATATGTCTGTAGATTGCAATTAAGCTATATTTATAGTTTCCTTGATTGAAGTTTTAGAGTGATGTCTTGATTGCAATTTTAGGCACTTTATATTTTCTTAAGCTGATTGTAGTTTTAGGAGAATGTCTGTAGACTGCAATTATAAGGTATTAATAATTGTTTTCGTTGATTGTAGTTTTTAGGAAATGTCAGTTGATTGCAACTATACAATATTTATAATTTTTAGTAGAATGTAGTTTTAGAGAAATGTCTATGGATTGCAACTATAGGATATTTATAATATTTTCTGTTGATTGAAGTTTTTTGATATCTGAGAATGTGTGTGTCTGTTGATTACAACATTAAAATATCCATAATTTTTTAATTGATTGAAATTTTAGAGATGTCTGTGGATTGAAATTTTAGAGATGTCTGTGGATTGCATAATTTAGATATTTATAATTTTTTAGTGGATTAAGTTTCAGGAGTAAGGCTGTGGACTGCCCCAATTATAAGGTATTAAATTTTTTTATGTGGTACTGCTGTGACAAAACCTGGAGGTTAGCGTTTTAATTTTACACTGAGAGATATTAGTGTGGATTCAAATATTGCCCATACTACGGCACAAGAATTTTCCCATATTTATAGGTATAATTTTGACCATTTAGTTCCATTTAGATAATGTGTTCAGTTACAAATCCGTAGACTTAAAATAATCTCTAGGGATACATATCTAAATTTAACTATGTATATTTTGCATTATCAATGCTATTACCTATCGTAGGACGTATGTCAATTGGACTCTGTACTGTTTACGAATATGCTAACAAGATTGCTCTTCAGGAATTATTTTTAACGATTACACTTGGGACCCATTTGTGTCACAGGCCGTAAGTCTCCATAATATCACCGGACTTAGACGCAGTCCCCCGTCAAAATTACTCTGTACAATTTGTAATAGCAGTTTAAAGATTTTATACTTACAGTTTGGAAATGAGGGTGATTTAATCCTCTGAGCGTCAAGAGATTTCCCAGTAGTGTAGTAGGATCAGGCGGTGTAATTGTAAACAAGGAGTAATTGTAAACAAGCGATACAAGAGCCCACGTGGGGAGAGTGGCCAAGGTGGATTGAGAGAAACTAAAAAGGTGTGAAATCTGAAAGGTGGCAACCCTGAGAATGCAAAATGGCGATCCCGCGATTCTTTGAACTACAGCTGATAACAATCTGTTTAGTTGAAAGAATTGTGGTTGAAACGTTTTGGTTTTAAAGTTGTGTGATGCATTGTCTGCTGCCCTTCATAATCTATTGAAAGGTATGTTGTTCCAATTCCTTACTATTGTCAGTTATGTTTCTAACAGAAAATAATTCACTTTGGCTTATGGGATCTTTAATGCACCTGCAGTTGAATGTTTATAATTACCCATATTTTTCAAGGGACGGGGTAATTGTAAACATAGCTTCGTCAGTATTTTCGTTCAATTTGGATGTAAAACCAATATGTTTTTCTGCGTTATTTTGTATTTAATCGTATTTAGTACATTTGAATTGAGTTTTGTTGTATTTTTCGTGTTCTTGAGCTGTGCAGGAAGACTGATTTACTTACAACAAGTATATATAAAATAGATATGACTTAACGTGCTACAAAAACAGGAAGAAAATTCGTCAGAAGTCATAGGAGCAAAAAATTAGAAATGACATCAACAATCAACCCTTACCTCACAAATTTGATGAGTTTTGTCCATATAGCGGTGAAATACTACCTACTGAAGAGAATGAACCAGAAACTGACATAACTTTGGATTTAAGTTTTAAAAAAAATGCTGAAGAGAGTGAAAATGGGAATTCCGAAATGAGACCAAAAGTTATAGACATGGTGCAATTTTCTGTAGGAGCAACATCAGAAATATTTCCTCAACAGCAACAAAGAGCCCTGTTAAGAAACCAGGAACTCGTCTAAAACGTCACACTTATTAGCCCAGTCAAATTATACATGGTTCCTTGCAAAAGGACGAGTATTTCAAATTTTTGGATATGTTGTAAGGACCACGGTCACTAGTAAAAAAAAGTTTTGCGAAACGAGAGCCCTATGCAAGGAGGCAGAATAGGGGATAGGATAGGGAAAGCATTGCGTCGGCGTTTTGCTTGGACAATAGTTCTTCTGTAAATTAGTAATTTAAGTTTAAATTATCCAGTTATATATATTGAAACTTTTCTGTAAATTTATAACCAACCTGTAAATAAATATTAATTTTAAGTTAATTACTCCGTTGCTGTTTTAATTAAGCTTGTAATCCATGATTCCTTCAATATACTACAAAATGGCCACGACGTGCTCATCCGAGCACATTTGAAGGAGGTACGGAAGGAGAATTCTACTTAGGGTGAACAATGTTTTATTACTTCAAGAGTGAAAATAGGGATTGAAAGTGAAACACAAATTTTGTTTTCAAATACCCCGACTGATCCTACTACGTAAACCCCACAACATATAAATGAATAATAATCACAACTACTGAACTAGTTAAGAAGCTATGCAGGAAAGACTGCAGAACGGATGCATGCTTTTAACGATTCTTCCAACAGGGCCGCGGTTGCCCGGATGCATGTGTAGCGGATTAGTAACCCGAGGGTTGTGAGTTAGAATTCAACCAAAGACTCTGCCGGGGACTCGAATGTCCTCACGTGGACGTGGTGTGGAAGTTTGGGGTGTCGGGTGTGACCTCGTCATCTGACCGTGGTTCAAAATTTCGTTGTGCTGTCCACGGATCAGTCCCATCGTGTTTACACCCAGACCGTTGCCAATAGCCCGTAGAGTTGCTCCAGCTCGACATTAATTAAAATACTAACCCACCTCAGAGGATTAACTCAAATTTTAAAACCTAAATGTCCAGATCTTAAATTGATATAAAAGCTGTATCTACTTTTAGCCTAAACTGAAATGGAGTCTTACCATGGAAGTTTGGAGAGTGGCGTGCCAGTTCAGGTGTTGCCCTTGGAGCCTATAATCCGTTTTGTTTTGCTTTAGTGTGACTTAACTTCAACTATCTATCTACAGAAAGGTAATCCTTATTACGCAACCGGACTTAATATTGAAGTCTATAACGGAGCGATTTACAACCAGTGTGTCGCAGGAATTTTACGGGCGTGTGTTAACGAATGATGGGAACGGACAGTCAAGGCCTGATGATGAAAAGCCTGTTTAATTACAGCTGTTTAGTTTTGAACTTTTGACTGCTGTGTGAGCGTACACAACTTCAAGTAATACGCTCAGTTTTAATGCCAATGTTATAAATAATGAATGATATTTGTTGTTACAAAGCATCATAAATAAATTGTTTCAAACATACTTTCTGAAAAGTTACTTTAGAGCAAAAGGTGTTTCAATTAATTTTTGTAAATCAATAAAAATTATTGAATTGTTTGTCGTGTTGGAAAAAATATATAATATACCATTTGGTGTGGCGCAAAATTTTGGTGATTACTTTATGTGTGCCGTAAGATGAAAAAGCTTGAAATCGCTGCTATAACGTCATTTAACTTATAAAATACGTACAAAACATAAGAACCAGCGCCTGGAAATGAAAACATAAAGAAAACTGATTAGAAATGGGACAAAATATTCTACGTTTGTGTGAAACTTTCTTCCTTTCCCAAATTCAGAGTTCTGTAACTCCCAAGACGACGGAGAAATCTTTTACATGTTCTCGAGAGTTTATTTCTAACCTTATGGAAACAGTCCCGGAAGATCTCTTTTTTGTGCATGTTTGCGCTTCTTTCCTCTCTAAGCGGCGTTTTAGCTATCTTCTTTTCTTTATATTGCTTCTTTCATAACACACTTTTTCATCCTTAACACCTCTAATATCGCAATGAAAAATGCCAGATGCCTTCACAAACTTTTCTCGTTGCATATTTCGATTTTTCGGTTGTTTCTTTCCTTCCTTTCCCTTTTCGAATCCAGACGCTTAAATTAAGTAAATTCTTGAGCTGACGAGAGTTGTTTTATTAATCAAATATTTTCCATTTATATACACATCTGTTAGTGTGCATTTTCTGAATAACTTAAATCAACCACAACTTAAACAAACATGTTAACAATAAAAACATGTTAACAAACATACAAGTTAACAATAAAAACATGTTAACAAACATACATGTTAACAAACATACATGTTAAGAATAACTTTGTTAACATAACATGTTAACAAACATACATGTTAACAACGACTTTGTTAACATAACATGTTAACAATGACTTTGTTAACATAACATGTTAACAATGACTTTGTTAACATAACATGTTAACAATAACTTTGTTAACATAACATGTTAACAAACCATAAAAAATTATTAACAATTACTTAGCGGATAGCAGAATAATGAATTAAATTTAAGCGAGTTTTCTTTTAAGAATTATCCTTAGATTTTCAAAAACCGACATAACTCTCTGTAGAGTTCAAACCCATTTATCAGTTTAGAAGTCTTCTCTGCCATGACTTCTTCTACACAGTCTTCTTACACCTTTTGGGCCAATAGAATCTTTCCTAGGATCATTTCTAACAATTGAGAGAATTATTTAGTCACTATTCGTTCTGTGGGGAAAAGCGATACACAAAAGAGAGAAATACATATAGGGAGGAATCGAACCTGAGCCGCCTCCAACTTGCAGGTTGATTGTTCATCGGTCATTTCCACTCATCCATGTTGAAATTCGGAATTTTAGTCACTCATTTTGTACTTACTTGACTACTGTTTGCGGGAATCACACGTATATATCCGTTTTGCAACCGGCTGTATTCGCTGTCATGACTTTTAGTTAGTTATGAATTTCTGGACCAATAGAATCTCTCCAGAGAATCATTCAACCAATAGATGATTTTTGATTATGTGCCTTGTAGGATAAAAAAAATATTATTATATTTCTAGGAAATCTTGTGAATCTCAAAGAGCTTAACCGTTTGTAAGTGTTTTAAAATACATAATTGAACAAATATATAAAAAGTGAAAATAATCATATAATTCAGATTCAAGATATGTTTGGAAGGCTTATCAGTAAAAATTATGCTTTTGTATTTAAAAGAGTAATAACATAACATGTTAACAATAAAAACATGTTAACAAACACACACATGTTAAATGTAGGGACATGTTAACAATAAAAACATGTTAACAAAACTAATAACAATAAAAACATGTTAACAATAAAAACACGCTAACAAACATGTAACAATAAAAACATGCTAACAAACATGGTAACAATAAAAACATGTTAACAATAAAGACATATTAACACTAAAGACATATTAACACTAAAGACATGTTTACACTAAATACATGTTAACAATAAAAACATGTTACCATTAAAAACATGTTAACAATAAAAACAAGTTACCAAAAAAACATGTTAACAATAAAAACATGTCACCATTAAAAAAATGTTAACAAACGCATTTTAACAATAAAACATGTTAACAAACGCATTTTAACAGTAAAACATATTAACAATAAAAACATGTTAACAAACACACATGATAACACTGACTTTGTTAACATAACATGTTAACAAAAAACATGGTGGTTTTGTTAACATAACATGTTAACAAAACCATAAAAAATTGTTCACAATTACCTAGCGGATAGAAGTTACAAAAAAGTTGAGAACGTTCATCCCCATTTAGTGTAAAATTCAAAATTTATTTTCCTTTCTTTATCAGCATTCATATATCGTGCTTTATTTGTGAGTTTTGCATGTGTATGAGCACGGTAATACTTGATTAATAGTCCAGTTAGCTGTTAAACACTCTTTGCATTAGGTTTCAGCATAAAATAGAAAGTTTCATTCAATGTATTATTTAAAAGTTCTTGAGATGAAGAATCGCAACCATTTACTTAGCATTTATGTCGTGATAATTTTGACGTAGAATACGTCTTACCTTTCGAAACTAGGGTGTCACGCTTAATTTTTGAGTCTCACAAAAGAGCGTAAATGCGAAAAATTTAATAGCTTGAAAAGTATAAATTATACACATAAATGAACGATATCGCGTTCAAAAGAACATTAAACAAAGAATATTGTAAATGCCTATTGATCTTGTATTGACATCATTGACTGATGCAATCGCAGAGTAAATTTTAGTTATGAAAATGTGCGCACAAGAAAAATTATAGAAACATCAACAGTAAGAGAGATATAGTTATGGGGTATCCAAGAAAATCCGACATCCGATACTTAGTGTCAACGGGCTCGGAGGGTATTCTTGAAAGTATAGGCGTCGCATCTTCAAGGTGAAAAATTGATATGAGTAAGCCAAGTACCATCGCTTAGTTCGTCGCAAATAGCATATCTGATGACATAAACGTCTTATAGTCGAATGATGCAGTTCAACCCATAGAGGTCGGTAATAAGCCTCAATCTTCAACATCAACAGCGACTGCACCAATTGTGATATATGTGCGGAGCGATGTGCCTAGCAACCGAAACCCGACTCAGACCTGTCCTTTTTTTTCTGGCATATTTAAGTTTTATAACATAACATGTTAATAAGTCATCTACAAGGCGAACAACATATTGATGATCGACACTCACCTCGCAAACTTTGCAGTCGATTACTCAAGTTTCTTCTGGATTATCAAGAGTGCCAACCAATGTGTTAAAAGTTACTTTTTGCCTTTTATTTCACTTTCGTCTGTTAGGACAAACCCCTTCTTTCCATGAACTTCTTGTTTGATCCGCAATACTTCGGCGTTCGCAAGATCAGACACACATGATAAAATCGTTGATTATGAGGGCAAAAAATGAAACATTAATTTTATATTTGTTAATTTTAAGCTAAATTTTAAAAAGTTGCACTTATGCAAAAAGTTGCATTTATGCAGAAAGTTGCATTTATGTTGCGGTTATAACTCACTTACAATACACCCCATGTAGGAGGAATTTTGATTTTAGTACTTTACATGTAGCGTAGAACGTGTGAAAAAAAGTTGCATTTGCAAAAAGTTGCCCTATTGATGACTCTAGTCCAGTAAACTGTTAAATACTTTGCTTACGTTTCAGCTGGTAATTGAAAGTTTCATCTCAATGGATTACTTAAAATTTCTCGAGATAAAGACTCGAAAAGAATGTAGCTAAGTAAATCGATCCTGAAAATAGAACCCCTGATCTGAGTAAAAAACCGAATAAAAATTTTGTTTGGTATTTCTAAGAGTAATAACATGACATGTTAACAATAACATAACAAAATTGTTAACAACAACATAACAAAATTGTTAACAATAACATAACAAAATTGTTAACAATAACATAACAAAATTGTTAACAACAATATAACAAAATTGTTAAATATAACATAACATAATTGTTAACAATAACATAGCGGATAATAGTTACATAACACATGAAGAGCGTTCATTTCCATTTTAGTTAGAAAATTTAAAATTATCTTTCCTTTCTTTAACAACAGCATTTATTTCGCTCTTTATTTGTGAGTTTCATGTGCGTATGAGCACAGTAATATTTGATGACTAGCCCAGTAAACTGTTAAACACTTTGCATTACGTTTCAGCTGGTAATGGAAAGTTTCATCTCAATGGATTATTTAAAAGTTCTCGAGATAAAGAATCGCAAAGACTGTAGCTAAGTAAATCGATCCGCAAAATCGAATCCCCTGAGCTAAGTAAAAAACTGTAAAGGGATTTTGCGAAGAGTCCTTAAAGAAATATCCGATGAATAAAACAGAAGGGAGAAGGAAAAAGAGCATCGCCTTCTGTTCAGAACAAAGCTATTTATTTTAAAGGATTAGTAATTTTCCTTTGTTTTAAAACAAGACCACTGACTGTTTTAGTTAATTATGTAACTCAGACTTGAACGTAAATGAATGGATACCGGGGACTTTCCTCTTCATCCATGAAAATTATCAATTTATCTCCAATATTACTTATGGAAATTAGACTTAATACCAAGTAATGAGCGAAGAATAGTTAGGACATAAAAAAGTTTTAAGTAAACATTTTAGCAAGGTGAAAACTGAGTAGCTAGGATTTGCGTAAAAATTATTTTAAATTAAAAATATTCTGTTTAGCATGGCGAATTATGTTGCAACATATGTTGAAAACGAGTTTGCAACTTAATATACTTTGAGTGTTACCAGCTAATTACTTTTATAACAATTCAAATTATGCTAATTTTAAGAAATAATATATTAGCTTATAAATTAAAATTTAGGAGTTGAACAGCATCATAATTTATACAAACTTAAAAGATATCTTTTTGTAGAGGGAAATGTTTCTCTGAAATCTATAATCAAAATGTACCTTAAAAATAAATTATTCCTGTCGATTAAACCTTGAAATTATACTATCTCAAGGCCTAGCTCTTCAAAGAGGTTATTAATTATACAAGCACACTCTGAGAATTCGATTATGTAGATAATTTTATTTAGGAAATTTTTAGAGAATACGGAATACACTTAAACTATTGTATTCTAAAATTAATTTCAAAACTAGTTAACGAAGTTTACCAAACTAATCAAACTAACTACAATAGAAAATTCATTCCGCAGGAAACTGTTCAAATATTTGTAAGATTATCGATATCCTACAAGAGAAAAAAGGACTTCAGTTACATATAACGGAAATACGTTAAACAAAAGGGTACATATGTGCAACAAAATTAGGTAATAACATTTATCGGTCTCAAAATCAAAATATTTTAAAGTTCATATTTCAATAAATATTGAGGTATCAGCGTTTTAAGGGTTTAACAATACGAATTTACATTACAATTTATTCTGACAGGTGAGACTTAGTGTTAGGTTTAAAAAAAGACAATAGTTGAGCCCAAAACCGACAAAATGTTTATTTCCTAATTTCTATGAACCTCAGAGGTTATCGTGGCTCAGTGAGTTTGCTCACTGTGTTAACAACCTGCGAGTTGTAAGCAGTGTAGGCCCGGTTTCTCGTCAGGAGTTTTCTCTCTTCTTGTGTCAGTAAAACGTTCTTTTATGTATATCCATTTACAAGACGGTATTTGGCACACCTTGGACAGACGTGACCCCTGCGCCGAAACCATCGTTGAACGTTTAGATATTTTAATATAATCATCAGGAATTAACTTGTGTGTATATTGATAAGAAGATTTAGTATTATAATTCATAACTTTTTTAGAAAAATAATTGTATACACAATTAATCTATAAAAATTACAAAATTCCTTTGTTTGTTGTTCCGTCTCTTGTCATTTTAGTATCATGTGTGTTTCAGAATCATATTTAGTATCATGTGTGCTGCTTGTAGAACATTTTAAGGAAGTTTTATTTACCAGATTGAAGTAAATTTTTAGAAGGGGTGAAAAATTTTACTCCTAAATTAATTTTTTAGAAAATCGAGTTCCTAAAGTTTGTTTGTAACTAGTTTTATTTATATCTTTAGAACTTATAGTAGTAGTAGAAACACAAAATAAAGATAACTCTAAAATTCTCAATATCAATATTTTGGGACATTTTAATTTATAAAATTCTCCCTTTGAGATAAAAAAAAATGCCTAACATCCCTGTAAGGCATCGTTCAAAATCTCATCCAAAAATACAAATGCGTACTGTCAATATTAGAGTTAAAAATAAACTGCAGGGAATTTATTCCATGGGAAATACCATTGTTCAGCAAACTCTCTGGATCAAGTTATTTATTCGGAAGAGTCGTTTCAGATGTCTAATAAACTCTGTCTGTTTCTTTATTTCCCTGCCGTAGATTTTAGCTCTGCCCATCGATCTGAAGACATGGTCTTTCTGCAAGAATATCAATTACCCCAACAAAGAACTCTCTCAGTTTGCCCTTTGCCACACGAAATGACTCGCCCATCAAACTCCCTCCTTATTTATCCATCGAACTCGCTTCCCCAACGTCGTATTATTTCCTAAATTCCTTTCTTTCTGGGATCCCAGCAACTTTACCGATTTCGAATGGCATGTACAAATTTAGTTGACAATTAGTGGTGTGGAATGAATTCAAGCAGCTGGTTGAGGAGATAGTTGCTAAATTTATGTAGAAATTTGTTATGGATTCTTGGGTCAACGGTCCACCTGCTTTGAAATGAATAATCCATGACTTCAGTATTCGCAGTTGAGATTAATTACCTCGCGTTATATTAAGTGAGCAAAGCACATGAAGTAGGCATACAATGAATGTTTCCTTCTTTTAAGACGAATGGTTACAATCTGCAACGTGATTTTAAAACAACATGAAGCTTAGTGAGTTAGTGAAATTCAACTTAGTTAGTGAAACTCGAGAAAATGCACCCCTCCAGCTAGAGGGCAACTCCCTCCACCATCATTTCCTTTTTTTTCTAGGTCCAAAAAAACCTTTACTGATTTCATGTGCGAAGTACTCATTTAGTTGACCATTAACGGTGTGGAAATTCAAGCAACTGATTGAGAAGAAAACTGTTTTTTAATTTATGTCGAATTGGTACCCGTTCTTGGATCAAAAGTCCATCTGCTATTAGTGAATCCATGACTATAGTATTCGTTGCTAAGATCAAAAGTACTTCACATTGTGTTAAAAGTTAAAAGCATATCAGGCCATTTAAGTAGACTGACACTTATGTGTTTCCTTTTTTTCAAACCGGATGGGGTCGCAATCTGAAAATGATTTTAAAACAACTTGAAGCTTAGTAACGAAAACTCATAAGATAGAAGTGCCCACACAGTTATAGTACAACTTGCTTCCCCGACACTTTCCTTTTTTTCCAACCGGGTGGTTACAATCTGCAAATGATTTTAAAACAACTTGAAGCTTAGTTACGAAAACTCAATATAGAAGTGCCCATCCAGTTATAGTACAACTCGCTTCCCCGATGTAGGATAATTTCCACAATTTATTTCTTCCTGGGTTCCACAATTTGAGTAACAATTACAGATTTAGTTGAAAGTTAGTGGTTGGCGAATTCACTTAGCTTTTGTTAGAAGAAATTTATCGAATTGCTACCCGTTCTCGTTTCAAAAGTCTACTTTGTGTTGAACTGAATCCATGACTCACAATATTCGTTGCTAAAATTAACTATTTCGCATTATTAAAAGTACACGAAGATATCTAAAATTACAGAACATTATATGCTTCCTTTTCTTAAAACCAAATGATTGAAAATGATTTAAAACAACCTGAAGCTAAATTACGAAAACTCACGACACAGAAGTAGCTATCCAGCTATAGGGTTTTCATTCGACGAAGAATAATTTCTACGATTTCATTCTTTCTGGATTCCACTCAGCTTCGTCGATTTCAAGTGACAAATCAACAAATTTAGTTAGTAGATAATTAGCTCTGGTTAAATTTAAGCAGATGGTTGAGAGTTACTCAACTTATGCATAACTTTTACGCAGTGTTTAAAGTCCACCTGGCTTTGAATAACTACAGTATTCGTTGATGAGATTAATTACTTCGCATTATATTAAAAGATAAAATTATAAAAGGACATTTAATTTGTCATATACTGTATATACTTCTTTTACAGTAGCCGAAAGGTTGCAATCAGCAAATGATTTTAATCCTCCTGATGGTTTATCTTCACTTCGAAAACTGTTCTTTAGTCATCAGCCTCTGATGCAAAAACTTGTTTAATATTATCACGAGTTTGGGGCAAGGGATTTTGGTTTTCCCACTTAGATCTTTTATCTCGACGAGTTATTTCCTCTTTCACAAATCTGGATGGACGAGATATCTCGTCGAAACCATATGGAGAGTTAAAACAACTCGAAGCTTAGTTAAGAAAACTCACGAATTAGCAGTGCCAATCCAGTTATTCCGCAACTTACTTTCCGACGCATAATTTCCACAATTTCTTCCTGGGTTCCACGCAGCTTCCCCGATTTCAAGTGGCACAGGTACAAATTTAGTTGACGATTATCCCTGGTTAAATTCAAGCAGCTAGTTGGGAGGAAACGTAAATTAAGTCGAATTGTTACGCTGGGCCCCAAGTCCACCTGCATCCGAATCCACGACTCTGCATATTCGTTGTTCAGATTAATTACTTCGCATTGTATTAAGTGAGGCAAAACACATGAAGATGTTTAAGTAGGCAGGCACTGCATGTTTCTTTTTTCCCAACCGAATGGTTGCAATCTGCAAAGTGATTTTAAAACAACCTGAAGCTTAGTTACGGAAACTCACGAGATAGTAGTGCCCCTCCAGTTATAGTGTCTGTCACGCAAGCGAAGAAAAGCGTAGCAATTTAGTAAATTGCCGAAACACTCTGATTTGAAAACATCGATAAAGCATATGCTTCGTTTTATTTCCCGTAGGGAATGGAAGGCAGTAACGTGACGCTTAATGCCGATTTCGCTTATGGGATGAGACTTTTAACAGCAGTCGTTTGGGTAGAGTCATTCCTATATTTCGGGATCGTAAATAAAGGAGTCGCGTATGTACTTGATTTTTAATTCATTTGACAGAAAAACGCAGAGGTTCAAAATGCTTTAGTGGCAACTTGATTATCTGCGTAAATGGAAGAGGGATGTTGTAAATATTCTTAATTCTCTTATTCTGTGTGTGCGCCTCAATAAATGGTACCAATTCAAAAAGTAAAAGTTTTGGAAATTTTCTTCATGTATTTACTTTATGTCTGTGTACGAGTAAAATAAGTTCACAAATTCCAATATTTCTATTTTGTACTAGGGGTGCGACATCGACAGCAAAACATCGATGTTTTGAAATATCAATGTTGAAAATTAAAACATCGATGTTGATAATACATCGCTCCCAAAAAGTGGATGTTTTTAAAATTCAGTGTATTTAAACTTTTTCCCCCATTTCTTAAAACTGGTTTAGCAACTAGTGATGCTACATCGACAGCAAAACATCGATGTTTTGAAACATTGATGTTCAAAGTTAAAACATCGGTGTAGATAATACATTGCCCCCAAACCATCAATGTTTTTAAAATTCAGTGTATTTAAACTTTTCCCCTTTTTCAAAAAAGTTTAATTACATTTTCTTCAATTAAATTAAAATGTCTTTCTTACATTGAAAGACATTTTATGATGTGTGTATCTGTCATAGTAAAAATACTCCATTCTTACAATTTTAGTTTTACCTCTTATATTAATTACAGAAGTTTGCTTCTTACAGTATTATATTAGTGTGTGCTTTTTTTTAAATATTACTTTATTGTTGCTTCTTATATTGTTATACTATTTTTTTATATTATTATACTATTTCTTTTTATATTAATTATAATGTCGATACGATAAAAGAAGTAATAATAAGTGCAAAATCACACATCCTTTTGTGGAGTTGAAACATTGACATTATGCTGCTCAATAAATGCAGTGTAAGCTTAACACTTAATAATAATGGTTTCAGGATCAGACTCGGATTTTGATACAGCTTAGAACACTTTTAACCCTCTTGGAGGAACTGTTAATTAAAGTATTATCTCTCGAGATTTGCGAGAAGTGTATATTCTTGTTTTACATTAACCAATTCTGCATGATTGAATAGAGGTTCCATTTTTTTAACTATCATGGTTGTATTTATCTTTTCTGTGTCAGTAAAACTTTTCCTTTTATGCGTATGTCCATTTACTTAACGGAACAAACATTGATTGGCGCAGATATGATTCTTGTGCCATTAAAAAACCAGCCAGAGACAGCAGGGACTAAATAACCACTTCTATTGATTGAAAGAATCTATTCATACAATTCACTCATGCGGCTCCGGAAAAGGCTTAATTTGCTTTTAGTTTATAGTTTGGCAATGATTTGATCCAGTATCATGAGATTCCGTTGCCATGGATGGCCGTTGGATGGTGCACGATCCATAGCCAGGAGATTCAGAACTCGCAAGAATTAGGAAATATTCCATTGACCAAAAAGTCTGAAACTAGTTGAGAGGTATGAAAAAAATGAAGATTGCATGGTGTACTAATACATGCACGACCTTCAAAGGGTATTCCAATTAATCATAAAATGAAAATTTTCAGCCAAATTTGCAAAAATGTATCTTTAGTAAAAGTGTAACATCATTATAATTTTAAAAACCGAAATTTATAGCTTGTCTCGATTTTTTTTAAACTATAGCTTTTAAATATCGCTATACACTTAAGTGCCAGGAAAACTGGAACACCAATCTATATTACTTGGTATTCCCATGGTATCAGAACTCAATAAATACATAAATAATACAGGGCAGGGACTCCATGTGCTAGAGAAAGCATTCTGTAGGAACTGAACCCCAATATTTCCAGCACAGCGGTCCACATTCAGTTGTACATTCTACAGCAAATTCATGGCATCCCAGATGTGTTTGATTACGTTGAGTTCTGGTAAATTAGGTGGGAATGTCAAAACCACAAACTCGTATAAGCTTTCCTTTAACCGTAATGAAGCATGTCTAGTATTGTGGGGAGGCGCAGTATCCTGTTGGAAGAGTCCAAACCAATCTAAATGAAAGCAGGACATGAACGAGCGTAACTCTTCATAAAGAATTCACTCATGGCGTTCAACTGTCAGAAACGTTTGTAAAGATCCAGGGATCCCATTCAATGTCATAGAAGCAAGCTCCATACCACCAGCCTGTACACTCTTCTATTGAAATTCCCTCGCCCTCCGTGCGAGGCTCATAGCTGTGTGCCGAGTACTCATCAAGGTTACTTGAGTTGGTTGTCGGCTCCTAAAGCTTATATCTTTGAGGAAACTTTGAAGTCTTCACGATGATGTTTGTTGAGGGCCCAGCATTGAAATCCGGCAGTGTTTTCCGGATTTGAGGCAGTGTTTCTAGCCTATTGAGTGAAACGATTCTTGCCAGTCGACACTGATCATGTTCACCCAGAGTCTTTTTACGACCACACAGTTGTCGTACGGTACAGGTTTTGCCAGAATTCTTGTACTTAAGGTACACCTTTGAAATGGTAGTACGTGAAAATCCAAATTTCTCCTCTACTTCCGAAATGCTATCACCCTATCTCCTATTTAAGTACTTTGAAAATTGCTTAAATCATGGTAATGTGCCATTCTCACGGCAGAAAATAGATCTAGATGCTTCTACAGATGTCATATTATACATGCACCGACAGACGCAAGCAATTGCGTGCATGGGTGGCGTTGTATGTATTTTGCATAAGCCCGTCTTTTCCAGTTTTTCTGGCACTTCAATGTATTTAAATTGTGCAAACGTCTTACCTACAGCAGAAATTGCTGTCATTTGTCAAATTATGACAGCGAACAGACTGCCAGTCAATCAAACCAAAATTATCCATTAAATGTACTATTTGACATGAATAGTGTTACTCTAATTCAAATGATGATACGAAATATGTATTTTATACCTTTATAGAAAAAGGGACAACGTCCAAATTTGTTTATTTGGAGTTTTGTACCCAAGTAACTTCAAGGTAATGAAAGTTATCATCGAAAAAAGTGCCGATATGACTTATACCAGTACTTTGTGAAAAAACAAATCGCTGGAATTAATTTTTTTTGCTTTGCATTAAAAATAAAAATAATAAAAATGGTACTGAATCAGATGTTATCAAAAACTTGCAGAATGGGTATTGGCCTCTTTTCTACCAAGGTACAGATATAAGTTATGTGATAATTTTCTTAATCAAAAGATGAATCTGGATGAATTTATAGGAACTTATATAAAACTTATTCCCTATCCAAAACCACTTTTAACCCTTCAAGTAGTTTCGACGAGATACCTTGTCACTTCTACTGATGACGAGATACCTCGTCAAGTCAAAACTGCTCTATTCTCCAAGGGAATGAAGATCCAAATAGGGAAAAACAAATTGTACCTTGCCTGGAACTGGGGATGGTTTGTAACTTGGTTTTGCATCAGAGGTTGGTCAGTACAGGTTGTTTTCAACGTAAAGATGAGCCACAAGGAATGTTAAGAAGATATAATTACGGTTATTGTTAAATTTTTATTGTACCCAATCCTTTCCGTTATATTCAGGATTGATCCTGGTTCGTTGATAATAGCTCCAGTGCAACGTTAACTAAACTACCTACCTTTCCATCATCAATTTAAAACCCAGTAAGCAACATTTGTCTTCAAAAGGAAAATGGCTCATCTCTTTTACTATTTATGACAATGTAAGAAATTACAAAAAACATAGCGCATACACGCATGAACTAGGCGTTAGAATTTATAATGAAGTGAATATTAGAAAATTTGAAAGGTAACATACACTTTCCTTAGTTTTAAGGCTTATTATGTAGAAGTCGTTTCTTAAAAGTACCTTGCGAATTCCTAACTTCATCTTCCATTTTAGCACCTAGGACAAAGACTGAATGTTTTTTTCTCAAATACGTACTAAAAAAAATACTTTAACATTCCTTGGGCACAAAAATCTGCTTCTCCTCCTCCCTTGAATTTATAACAATCGCTTAGTACATTCTTTTAAACTTGAACAAAAATAAATGTCAATCATCTTAATTAGGTCGTAAAGCCTTTGTTGTAGGTTTTCTCCTAATGACCCTCAGGCTCTTATATCATGTCATTAGCTCTCTGCTTTGCCACAAATGAAAACTATATTCACACAAAGAGTTTTGAATAGAAACGAGGTAAGATTCACTTCATAAAACATCTTATTAGTGTGACTTTTACACAGGCGGACAAATGAGCATTGTTGCGCTTTATTCATACATTTTTTTCTGCCCGGAATTTGATTTGAAACTACGAGATTTTCCTTTTTAACGATATAGAAAAAGCGCAGTCTTACAAAACTCATTTCATCTTTTCAATTTCAGGTTTGAAAAGATCTTCTAAAAGTTGATCAGTTCCGTAGGATACAGGTTCTAAATGAGAAGATTATTTAATTTCTTGTAACGTAGAGTAGCTAGAAGAGAAGATATTCATATTTTATACTTTGATTCGATGATTAAGTTCTTAATCCGTAATCATATCAATAGACACTTTTAAAAAAGCATGGCCAAAAATTAATCTTTTTATTAGAATCCCAATAGTTAACCCTTCTGTAATTAGCAAAACTGACCAGATCTTGATCTCGTCCTCATAAGGAAATAGACAGTATTTTGATGACGAGGTATCTCGTCATTGGCAAAATACGTCAGATCTTGATGGAAGATATATCTCGTCAAAACCTCTTGAAGGGTTAATGCAATATTTTATACCGGACCGGAGGGAAACGAGGAAGCAGACTTCCTAGCTAAAGCCGCAGCAAATGAACCCTTTGTTCCCATTCCATTCAACCTCTCAAAACCGACCAGCCACCTTAAGGGGGCTTACGACCTTTAAACCACTCTTGATGGAGTAGGAATAAGGTCAGTTTCGAAGCTATGTCATTTTTTAAGTATTGCTTAAAATGGTATACTTTTTTTTCCATTATGCTCCTGCATTTTTAAGGTATAAAATACATTGTACAAACATGATTTAAATATTAGCAGGAGTTTTTGTGTCGGGCTCGTTAAGGTATAATTTCATTGTGAGTAAAGATTTGAAGAACAGTGCTGCTTGCAAGATTGCACATAAACAAATAGATGTATACAAATAAATTTTAGAGTGTATGTTATTCTATATATATAACAGATTAAAATGAAAGCAAAAAACAAAAAATAAATAAAAATTAATATTTTTTATTAATTATGTTTCATGGAAGCAGTAAATATTCTGATACGTCAACAACAATGTCTTCCCCAAAATTCCAAAATAATAAATTTTTTTCAAAATTTTTATTGTTTTAAAACAAGCATGTAGGTTTAACGAATATGTATACCAATTTTGAACAAGTTGCTCAAATAGTACTTCAGATATCATGCGCTCAATCTGAGATTTTTCTTAAAAAAACAAAGCTGAGAAAAACAGCCGTAAAGATAAAATTTTGGTTACAGAAGCCCATGTTTTGCTCAGTGTACCTTTCGAATTTCTTTCATATCTCTGGTATTTATTTGAATTTTGTCATGCGGTTGGTGTCAAAATGATCAGAAATGTATGTACTTAAATATATATATTTTTTTTGAAAAATCGAATTTTTGGAAGGTTTAAGGGGAGTTAGTACCTTTCAACCTTCAAAAAATCGATTTTTCAAATTCATGTTTAAAAAATTATTTAGACTATTTAGAACATTTTAAAACAAACCGCATCAAAATCGGTACATAATTAAGCTCACAGTGATAAAAAACGTAATTGTAAACAGTGACAGCATGTAAACAAAAGCACGTTTCCGCTGGTTTCGGTTTGACACCAGAATACGTATTGGGATTTCTTCATGTCTAGCTATTGTCAAACTTCGGTATCTTTTTAAATATTGAGTTTAGAAAAGAAGCTTGGATACTACTCAACACAACTCACATTTACTTTAACTTTAAGTGTTTACTGTTGTATCCAAATTCAAATCCGTTTGCCGTCTATTTGCTGTGAATCGGAAGTGATTTAGCGCTATTACAGTATATTCGATTGTGCTTATTTCTTTGCATATATCTTTTTTATAATGTCTTGTAAATCATCTCGAAGAAATTCCGATTTCCGACAAAAGAAACGACGATTTTGTGGAAATAGGTTTAACAAGGATCCATCCGAAATAAGTGAATCTGGAACGTCTGCTTCTGCTAAAAAGATACGTCTGGATAACTCTTCATTAGAAGTAACTTCCAATGAAGATAATGGATACAGAATAATCCATATTGATATTCTTTGTAAAGAATTATCGAAATTCTTGAAATGCAACTCCTGTGGTTCAGCAGCTGTCCTGAAGGAGAGGATATTGTATGGGCTTGCATCTGAACTGTGCATTGAGTGCCTGGAATGCCCAACTTTGACGAAATTTAAAAGTTCTCCGTTAGTTGACTCCAGCAACCATGAGTATGAGGTGAACTCGAGGATTGTTTACACCATGCGTACACTAGGGTTGGGGTTGCGTGGTGTTAACAACTTTTGTTCTGCAATGGATTTGCCTCCTCCTGTGTCACAAAAACCCTATGACAGAATTTTGGAAAAAATCAAAACAGCCAGCTCCAAAGTAGCAACCAAGTCCATGAAGGATGCAGCAGAGAATGAAACTTCTCTGACTGAATGCGACGAGATCTGTATCAGCGGTGATGGCACGTGGAAGACACGAGGTCATACGTCAAAGATGGGAGTTTGCAGTGTCATCGGCGACATGACTGGAAAAGTTCTGGACGTGGAGGTGTTGTCGTCATACTGCAAGGGCTGTGACCAGTGGAAAGGTCCAAAACGTGGAGGAAAATATGACGAGTGGCTGGAAAATCATTTGAAGATCTGTAAAAAGAACCATATTGGATCTTCAGGTAAAATGGAAGTGGACGGAATGGTAAAAATATTTCAACGGTCAATTTCTTCCAGAAAGGTCAAGTACGTGAAATACATAGGTGATGGAGACACCAAAACGTTTCCTGAAATACAAAAGTCGGTACATTATTGTGTTGATAAAGTCGAATGTGTAGGGCATATTCAAAAACGGATGGGTACCAGACTGCGAAAGTTGAAGACCTTCCAACGAGGCAAGAAATTAACGGATGGGAAAAGCGTCAGTGGAAAAAATCGACTAACTGACAAACTAATAGACAAGTTTACAACCTACTATGGGAATGCCATCAGGGAGAATCGGGACTCAGTAAAGGACATGCGGCAAGCTATTTGGGCTATTTACTGCCATTACAGATCCACTGACGCTGATCCTATGCATCAATTTTGCCCAAGTGGAGAGACATCATGGTGTCGATACAAGAAAGCCGAGGCCACAAACTCTTCCCATCATCACGACAATTTAGTGCCAACTGCTGTGATGGATTTCATCAAGCCAGTGTTTGCTGAACTGTCTTCACCCAAGCTATTAAGAAAATGTTTAGGTGGCAAAACTCAAAATGCCAACGAGTCGTTCAACTGCACCATTTGGAAGTATTGTCCCAAAACATCAGGGTGCTCAAAAATTGTTGGAGATATCGCAGTGAATGAGGCAGTTGTGATTTTTAACGAAGGTATGGCTGGACGTATTGGCATCATGAATACTCTCGGATTTCACGTGGGACGCCTCTCTCATGTCTCGGCAGCCCAGGCAGATTACATACGCGTTAAAGCAGCAGATGTAAAATCCAGATCGTCCACTTTAGAGGCCCGAAGAGCGAACAGGATGAGGAAAAAAGCTGCCAATGAGCATTTCCTTAACATAGAAGGTACCACCTATGAAGCAGGCGGTTTTTAAGTGCCACAAGAGGTATGTTTTTTTAAATAATCAAAGTTTTATCTTTAATTGCGTTTTTCTCATTTTCACATTTTTGGACTTTCCCGCAAGTTTAAAAAAAATCTAATAAACCTAGAGTTAAGAAATTTTGTATGGTTATTCTAAAAGTAGATCTTAGTTCTCTGAACTATGGATTTGTGTATGAGAGCTATAGTTTTTTATTTATGGATCCATACATGCTAAAAATTTTCAAAGTTGACTTATTTTAAAATTTATAATTTTTATAAATATTTCTACTTCAAATATCACAAATTCCTTAGTTCACAGAATTAAAGCATTCATGTGCTTCAATTTGGTGCAAACATTTGGGTTTTACAGTGCATCTTTCAAAAGTTATTTTGCGGGAAAGTTAAGCGGGTAAATTTCAAAACGAAAACATTGTGTATTGTTTTTGCTAGGTTTTATAAAAATAGAGAGAGAGATGTTTTAATTACAAATATGACTGCAGTTTTTTAAAATTCATTCACTTATCTTTAAACTGTATCAATTTTATACTAAAATATACAAAACTCAATTATTTATGATGAATCGAAAAAAGTATGTTTTCGCGAGCAACGCAAGGTCTAAAAGGTACTAACTCCCCTTAAAGGTCGTAAGCCCCCTTAAAGCATTTTCGAGGGAGATCATATCGCACCCCGGCAAGAAAAGTGACACAAGTCAAAAAATAAAAATATTGATGTTTTATCATTGAAAAATATGTATGAGGTGCCCCAGCGTGTTATATTACTATTCTATTGAATATAACAGAAGGTACCACCATAAATACTTACCTAAAAATTAAAAGAAGCTTATACTATTTTAATATAAGTTTCATAGTATTCTTTAAGTTAATGTTTCTCAAATTATGCAAATTTGAGTTTTGACACTTTTCTTGAGGGGATGCGATATGTGCGAGATGGCGAGATGAATTGGGAACCGGAGAATACTGGACGATTTCTTTTCGAGGTCCTTCCCGTAGTGTCCTAGAGACAGAAGGCTTATTAAGTTTTTTTTACTGACCATGGCCCTTCACAGTAGTACCTTTTCTGTTTCCTGCAAGGGAAACAGATCTATGTGCTTAAGGGTCGTAGGATCCCTTCTCTACTGTGCTATCCGATGTCCCCTCTCAACTCAATTTCACGTGCGCTGCCGTGAAAATGGACAGGACAGCGCATGGAGAAAAATTGCATTTCGCTAATCAGAGGCAAGGAAGCGGATTTGTGGACTGGTGCATTTTCTACTGAAGTATGGACATGATATGGCAGCAGTAACTTAATCTTTAAATTACTAACGCTTCTTTTTTCTTTCGTTTTTGGTTAAATTATTTGTGGTTAACTTGCTCCATCCAGTTTTTTTTTGCTATCACATTCGAATGGTGCGGAAAAGTTGGCTCATGCAGTAAAACTAATATGTAAAAAATTTCATCCAGGGTTATTAATGTCTTTTGCCTCCCCAAGGGGTCCAAACCCACCAAAAAGATCAAAATTCGGGCATTTTTTATAAAAAATAAAAATGTTTACAATTACGTTCTAATAGTGCTCAAAAGTAAGTTAATACATTCAATATTTACGGTAAAAAAATTGTTTAGATCAGAACATATCTTCTACATCCCAACGAGGTCAAAATAGCAGAAAAACTGATCACAAGTGTTTACTGTAGTTGCAAAAATGTCATTATTTCAGTTTTTCTGCTATTTGGCCCCCGTTGGGGAGGCAGAAGATATGTACTGATCTAAACAATTTTTTTACCAATATAACGTAATTGTAAACATTTTTATTTTTTATAAAAAAAATGCCCGAATTTTGATCTTTTTAGAGGGTTTGAACCCCTTGGGGAGGCAAAAGATATCGAGAAATCGGGATGAAATATTTTACAAATTAGTTTTACTGCATGAGCCAATTTTTCCGCACTATTAAAATGTGATAGCAAAAAAAAAAACTATTTTTCGGCCCACCTTAATGGGCAATCTCTTTTGCTGAAGGTTGTTTTACCACAGTGGTGATTTGTTTTCTTCCAAAATCCTCAACTTGTAATTTTTTCATACATATATATTTTTTGCTTTTAATAAAGTACCCAAAAGTGCCCATCAAACGATAAGTCCCTTAAAAGGACAGGCTCGGGGCTCTTCTGCTGGTTATCTGGTTAATAGAAAGTATATATTAATTTCAAAAAATGTAGTTTTTTTGTGATCTTAATCAAAACAAAATAATTTAGTTTTGGTATTTTGAATTTACTTTGAGTTCAATTTTGGAATAACTTACTATTATATCATTGTTTTCTATTCTCTTTATCTACCACCACATTTTATTGATATAAATTTTACTCAAATTTAGATTTCTGCATGAATAGTTCTAAATGATTTTTCTAGTTTTTATTGGGGGATGGAACATTGTGGGGGAAATAATAATATAAAGAGTAAATACTTCACATATATGTCTAAAAGTTAAGAATAATACATTCGGATATTAATCCTGTGCCTTGTGCCTGCAACGAAAGACCTCAAATACCCAATGGATATTCCATAAGCTATGCGGAATAAAATAAAAACATTCACGTACCTGGTGGTTCTACGTAAGGAATAGTAGTAGGAAGGTGGTAGGACGTAAAGGAATGAAATAAAAAATGCTTATGTGAATATTTTGTAAGTTTAATTGCACCGAAAAAAAAATAGTTTTTGCTTTGTTAAAGGCAGCATAATAAAGAATGTGCTGGTTTTCATAACAGGCAGACATGCTTTCCAGAAAGCTGTTCAAGAGTTCCTGTAGCAAGGAGTCCCATTAGCACACAATAGCATGGCTTAATGCAATACGACATCCGATAGCATATAAAACATGCTCTAATGGTTTAATATCAGACGACCTTGATTGGTACAAATTCAGTATTTTCTTTAATTGTGTTAGTCATGTAAAAATCTCAAATATCAGAATCTAAGATTCGGAGGCGGATCTGTTTTCTTCTGAAATTCCATTTATATGCAATTGACCACAAATTGTTTCGCTTCATTTGAGATGGTTGCAACTTTCAAATGTAATCTTACCTCTTCTGTTTTGTCCACGAGCGTATGTATGCTCTTGTGATGAATTCTTAAAATAATTCGTTGACACATTTAATCGTTCCATCTATTGCAGGCCTCGAAATAGATTTTTTAATACAGGTGCACCTTGGGCACCTAAGTTTTTAAATTAGGCACACAGGTTATATTATAGGATCGCATTTAAACAAACCGTAATATAAGAGCATTAATGTAGTGTAAACTACTTTATTAGTTGGGTATGTTTAGATAGGTTAGTAGTAGGTAGTAAATAAAAATATTTAAACATCTAAATTCTCCCTTCTCCGACGCACGGCTGCCGCTTCAACAGAGCCATCTGGAAAATGTTTCGATCATAGGCAAGTTCTAGTGGCATGGCACAAGTGAACCTTCCTCCTGTATAAACCCGTTATGGCCCAGTTATTTTGCTTTCGCATAGTGTGTATTTAGGAATTTTAATTACGTTCCTTTAGAGCGAGAGAGGTCGATACTAATATTTTGTTCAAACATCAAAATAACATAAAACACGTCCCCTCCACTTTAACGTGCACCTGTGCACCCGGGTATTTCGAGCCCTGGTCTATTGTATTATACTTCTTGTTCATAGACAATAATCAACTATCAATACAACTCTTTTTACCATTAGGTTTCGATGTGGAATAGAAGTTTGTTGATATTGGTATCAGCACAGGTGTGACTTCGTCATCTGACTTTGATTCAAAGTTACTAGGTTTTGTCCCAGGATCTTTCTTTTCGGAATTGATCCCATAGATATGAAATTGAACTAGATTGAGCATTACTATCGATAGGAGCTTCTGAAAAAGTGATCAAGATATCGGCTAGTAGTCACGTGGATGCTCTGTGAAAAGTTGACTTGGTTGACCGATTTGGCATCTTATCACCTCCTTTTACGATGAAACATCCTGACAGGGTAAGCGAGTGAATGCGTATTTCTATAGAGTGGAGATTAAAGTGAAGAAATAGCTAGTCTAATACCATTTCATGAGGACCAATGAGATGATAAATCAATGAATGGGAGTCTTCTCCTGTCCCGTGGACCAATCATATGAGCAATGTTCGGTAGACGAAAGTAGTCTAAAATTCATGTTACTACTAGTTTTGGTAACATTTTCCTGGGCACATAAAAAGGTTACCATTACTCTTTACTTTTACTCAACTTAAATTTTTTCTTTATGATTAATTCCAGACCGTCATCAATAATCCGTTGCTTTGCTAAAGTGAGAAATTAGCTAACAACCTACCATCAACATTAGGTCAACCAGGGACAAAGATTGATTATTGCTACAATTGGATTATTAGCCAGTATATTAAGTATTTTAGCCTAATTATTGTTCACAATTTAAATATTTTACGTATTCCTACAAGTGCTGAAAATGCTTTCAAATGTGATTTAAAGATTCCCGAGAATAGACATCTGTGGTGATAACTATGCATGAAAATGAGTGGCTCATATCATAACATAAACTCATAATGATCGAACAACTCATACTAGATACAAAGATACGAAACATACTTGAGGTATTATGAGAACCGTTGTGTTGTAAAACTGTTCTAAGCATCTACCATTAACCGTTGTACGTCGCTAGATAGAGAGAATGACATTCCAACATGGAACACTAATGGTGATTTGCGCGCTGATTAAGTCTTTTGCCCTCATAAACTATTTTTTTATAGTCTCGTCCGCTCTGTACCCAATTTGGATGGTTGTAACACAATATGTGTACTTAACAGCGGAATTTGTTTTCCCCGTTACAGAGTCGGAGGCCATCTTTTGCTAGAGAGAAGGTAATTTGTATTTTCATTTAACGCATGGGCATCCAAGTTGTTTTACATTTCGAATCTAGTCCAATGGTGACAACTATTATACAATTTTGATTAAAATTGATTGCTTATATGTAATTTATGAGCTGATCAGTATTTTGTTTACGAATAAATTGATACTGCTGAAAACATTTATAACTGTAATTATTTATTTACTGTGATAAATTTGGCAAGCAGCTCTAGTAAAACAGGTAAATAAATATGCTTTGGACTATTACAAAATAATAAAATAATGTTTTTGTATTTTTTTTACTTTTATACATAACCCTGATTTAGTTCCTCAAAATTTCTTGATCACATACATAGACTCAGATAATTATTCCACAAGTCTAGTGCCTTCCAAAAGACACCTTATCGCTGCAGAAATATTACTTCCACTAACATTTAGCTTGGCAGGAAACGTCTATCACACATTACAGAAGTAGGTAGGTAGCTAGTTAATAAACGTCGCACTGGAGAAACACAATGGAGTATTTTCGACAGCTCATGATGAATCCCGGGACAACATTTTGCAATTTCGAACTTCGGTCACACGACTAGGTCAACACCTGAGTTGACATCCAAACTTCCACACCCGCCAATGTGAGGACTTTGAGGCCACGACAGAGTTAGTATACCATCCCCCACGTTCACGACGGTCTTTGGTTAGCCCGAGTTTCGAACTCACGACCCTCTTGTTGCTAATCCGTCACTTTTCCAACTGGGCTACCGCAGCTCCATTACGCGAGTAACTTAAAAGTTTTAACTTTTTGACAACGGCTGTAGATATAACAAGCGCGATTCTTATAACTTTCAAGGTACAACTGCTGTAACGGCCGTAGTCTAAATTCTTTCTTGGCGCAATTCTCATAACTTTCAAGGTACAACTGATGTACTTTCCGTTGTCAAATTACGAGGTGTTGTCCTCGGATCTTTCCCTTAAGGGACTGATCCCGGACCGTCGTCAATAGCCCGTTGTGTTGCTCTAGTACGACGTTAACTAAAAAATTACCAAATTAATTACCGTTGTCAAAATTATTTCTTGGTGCGATCATGGTACAACTGCTGTAACGGCTGTAGTCTAAATTATTTCTTGGCGCAATTCTTATAACTTTCAAGCTACAACTGATGTACTTTCCGTTGTCATAATTATTTCTTGGTGCGATCATGGTACAACTGCTGTAACGGCTGTAGTCTAAATTCTTTCTTGGCGCAATTCTCATAACTTTCAAGGTACAACTGATGTACTTTCCGTTGTCAAATTACGAGGTGTTGTCCTCGGATCTTTCCCTTAAAGGACTGATCCCGGACCGTCGTCAATAACCCGTTGTGTTGCTCTAGTACGACGTTAACTAAAAAATTACCAAATTAATTACCGTTGTCAAAATTATTTCTTGGTACGATCATGGTACAACTGCTGTAACGGCTGTAGTCTAAATTATTTCTTGGCGCAATTCTTATAACTTTCAAGCTACAACTGATGTACTTTCCGTTGTCAAAACTATTTCTTGGTGCGATCATGGTACAACTGCTGTACCGGCCGTAGTCTAAAGGTTTAGCAAGTATAAAAGAGCAGAAATCGGTTCTTGAATAGAAATTTTGAGTTAGCGTCCTTCAACAAATAAAATACAATAAAACATTGCTTTCCTTAACAAATCTTACAAAGAAAAGTTCAGTAACTCAGTTCTCTGAAGATAAATCCCTTCATTTTATTAAACAAAATGCTTCCATGTTTCCATCCCATACGATAACTTCCGATCACTTGTTTTAAGGCAAAGCTGGCGAAGTATTGCTAAAAGCATTGGTTATTCGTCTCAACCCAAGCGTAAATGCAAACTATTGGAAATCCTACAGGTATTACTTGAGTCCGATCACGTTGTGTAGACAAAGGTTACTCGATGTGTTATAGAATTAGAGGAAGAACTGATTGGGCGTTCGAATCGATTTACCACCTCGGGTGAGAGTCGGATCGAGCAAGCGGCTTCAGAACTTCCACGCCAACCCATCAAGACAATTCAATTTCTAATGCCAAAAGCAGGAGAAATTGTAAAAGTTCTCCCAGAAACCTCCATTTTACATCTCGCTTTGCTACGAGAGCGTGAAATCGTATTGCATTAAATTTTCATTGCTGAGCGGGAAGATTTTGCAACCCATTTGTATCGTCCGTTATAACAAATTAAAGACAAACATTCCAGAAATGGGCCGACTGTAAATTCCACAAAACTTTAGAAATGCGTAATTCTTTCTTAGCAACGCATTCTGCTTCTTGTGGGGCGTTGATAATGGTTATTGATATTGATTTTGGCACCCGTAGGCTTTTGTTGAAAGCGAAATGCATTCATGTTTCTGTTAAATGACTTCCTGTAACCTTTGTTTGCAATTCGTCTTTTTTATTGATGGATGATTCCTCACGTAATACGAATTTTGTATAAAGACATTTTAAAACTAGCGAATTCATGAAATGGTTTAGGAAATAATAAAGGCGCCTGTTGTGTGAGCTTGTTGCTCCTTTAAACAAATGGGATTTCTGTAATTTTTACGTGAAATATTAGGTAAGTCTGTAACAGTATTGCATTATTTCCGATGTTTCAATAACTTAATCTATGATTTGACGCAAAATCTATATAAGAAAAAGTTTAGTTTGGATTTATCTTAATTAATTTCAGTTTATATGCATTCCAAATTATTTTATTTTAAAGTAGGCAGTTAAATTAACGTTGCACTGTAGCAACAAAACGGGCTATTTGCGATTGTCCAGGATCCATCCCGAAGAGAGAGATCGAGGACAACACGACGTAACATTTTGAACAAAGGTCAGATGACGAATTCAGCACCTAAGTTGGCACCCCAGTCTCCAAACTTCGACGCCAGCTTGAATACATTCTAGACCACACCAGATTAAACGTGCACCAGCCTTCTCTGGTTCTAAATGAACTCAGAACAAACGGTCTTCTGGACCTGGTCTAGCTCAAACTAGCCATGTAAGATGTAATAGGACTTTCTATTGCGTTTCTGAACACTTGTATATAAAAAAAATATATATAGAAACAGAGTAAGTGTTGAAGAGGACTTAAGAGTGAAGTTAAGCTCCACTGCTCCTGATATTGATTTTTTAATAAAGGACAATCAACAACAAGTTTAGCACTAAAAATGGATTTTTGATTATGTTAATCTTTGTTTGCTTAGTTTGTACTAATTATTTAAAATTATTTGTTTTTAGACCTGTGAGTAAAATTTAAAACTGTAATTTTCAATAAACGTTTTATTTTTACCTTTATTAAAACATCATTGATACGAAATACAAGTGCATTAATCATAAAATATGAAGCTTTCTTAGTATTTTAATTAAAATAGAACAAGCCATTGGAAACTTTTCGCACATTAGATACATCTTCCTAAAAAAATATAGGACTGGTGGTGCGCCAAAAATATATAAATATTTCAAGTGGTACGCAGTTACTAAAAGGTTGGGAACCCCTGCCCCAGAAGATTTCTTCTTACGAGAAATTATACCACGATTATATCTTTCTAGGTCTATTGTTGGTGTTAGGGTTTTATTTCCCAAGGTCCCAAAACATCTACCACTTTGAATCTTAGTATAGGACAACGCTTGACAAGGATAGTTCTCAACTTATGTAACAAGTTAGGATTTGCACTGAGATGTGAAGAAAGGAAAACGTTTCGTGACGCGAAATTCCTTTGTTTGACAAGATGTTCATTAGTCAATTGACGACTGTGATTGCTAGATTCAAAAAGTTTGGTTCTTCATTTCAGATAAATATTGGTGAGATTGAAGTCAAAGCTCATAGTTCTCACTAACGAGGCAATCAAAATTGATTTCTATCTTCTTAAGGTATCCGAACACGTACGAGACCATTTTTTTTAATGTGGTATAGAAACATTTCAATGATATTTTTAAGTTTCGTGTTAAACAACAGCATTGAGCTATGAATATTTAAAATATGTATTAATAATTTTGTAAAAATTATAATTATGTATGAAATTTTTAAAGAAATTTGTCAAAAATTTCAAATGTGCTTCATGAAAATCTATTCAACCAATTTGAAAAATTATGCTAGCAAAATAAACTATGTGCATTTTTTTAGGGAATGAACTAGAATTGAAAGGATATTTAAACAAACGCAAATTTTACAAGCGATCGAAAAATGAATACAAGATTTTTGATAGTTTTACAGTCCTATTTCTTAAATAAATTATCATAATTTAAAAAATTTTCAACTCAGCGCATAGTTATTCTAGTTCATTCACTTAGGAAACATTATAAATAACAATTTCTCAAAGTTTTAAGAGAATCTATCAATATTTTTTTGTGTTATAACTTCTGAAGTGAAGAAATAATGCATAAATATTAATTTAGAACAAAAAAATAGTTGGAAGTGTATCGTTTGCTCTCCCTAGCTGTTTGAGTAAACAATTTTGTTCTTCACTTCTCTTTAAAAATATTCACAATATTTCCAAAAGAGAAACCATTCAAACATTTGAGAAAACTTTCTAAAATTATGTTTGCAAAAAAATAGAGTAAAATTTAAAGTTAAATTTTGACAGGTTTTTGGTTTCTTAACGGCCACTTCCGGTGTTTTCCATACCTACTTCCGGTTTTTTTCGCCAAGATTAAAATCTTAATATCTCTGCATTAAAATAACTTAGAGAAGAAATCAAATATATTTTGTAAAGTCAAATAAATACTCTATCATATAAGATTAGAAACATTTTGTAATTTTTGGTTAAAAATGATATTTTCAACGTGTTTAAATACCTTAGTTTTGATGCTCTAGGATTGCTATACTTGTATCAACCCTAGCCTGCCGTAGTTGGAAATGCTGTAAAACATAGATTATCATTTAAGAATCCACATAGACAATAGATGCAAGATAAAGGTAAATTTTATAGCACCCTTTCAACGCCATATATACTTTTATATTCACGTGGTGATTTCGTCAAGGATCTTAAAGTATAGTGGTGATACCCCGCCCTCAAAAATTAAAAACTATTGCTCTGGATAAACTCCAGACATTGTATAAGGAACATCCAGAAGCTCAGCAACTTCCTAGGTACACGATTTCATTTGTCTGCTACCATCAATATCGTAGATATTTCATTTAATCATTCTGCTAATCCAACATACAGTATATTTCCTAATGAAACTTAAGTCACTCACATTTCAATCCACTTTTAAAGGGGTCCGGTACCTAAAAATTCGAAAAAATCATTTTTGAGAATTTTGTCTTTGAAAATTTGAATTGCCTTCTTCATAACGATAACTCATTTGCAAAAATCCGTTGATTGGAAGTATTTTTAAATATTTTTTAAAGTATATGCACTATTACCGCGAAGTACGTCTCAGAACATACTTTTTTCCATGTTGGGGAGCATATTTCTCAAAAACTATTTGAGATACATTCTTGAAACTTTTTATGATTGTTAATGAAGCACTTTTAAACACTTTAACACAAGAAATGAGATAAAAAATAAATACTTTTTTTTTAAATATATTTTATCTAAAAAATTTCAAATTTTTTTGTAACTTTTCAAAAAGTTCATAAATTTGTGAATTTAAAAAAATTAAAAACCCTGTGTTTAAGTCTTTGAAAGTATTCCCATATTACACTGTAAAAATGTTAGTTTAATAGAATAATTTATGAATAAATGAGATGCCCCTGAAGTTAGTGAATTTAATATCTACCATCACTGAAGTTTACAGCCTTATTTTTCAGAACACATTTTTTCATGTTTGGGGACACATTACTCAAAAACTACTTGAGATACATTTTTGAAACTTCTTATGGTTCATTATGAAGGACTTTTAAAGACTGTAACACGAATAATAAAATATAAAATGCATACTTTAAAAAAAATATTTTGTCTAAAAAATTTCATTTTTTTTGTCATTTTTTTTTAAGTTTATAGTTTTGTGAATTGAAAAAAAAATTAAGTATCCCGGGTCAAAGTTTTTAACAGTATTCAAATATTACAGTGTAAAAATTTCAGATTAATACAGTAATTTATGAAAAAATGAGATGCACACAAAATTTGTGAATTTAACATGGGTGCTTATGGAGGTGCCGGACCCCCTTAAAGAAGTCTAGTCCTTGTCAACTGTCCTCATTCCACTAACGAAAGTCTAATAAAGTGTGGCCACTCTCAGTGTTAAAATGCAGCTTGAAAATAGTGAGCTTTTAAGCGTCGTACCGATGATCATGACTTTATCAATACCATTCATGTATTTGCTTCAACCATTCTACTGACACAACATATAGTATCTATCCTTAATAAACTATAATCTCTTACATTCAAAGCCACTTTTAAAGCAGTTTCAATTCCTTGTCAGCAGAATGAATTCCTGTAGTGAAAGTCTAATAAAATGTGGCCATTCTCGCGTTTAAACCCACCTTGAAAATAATACGCTTAAGCGTAGTACCGATGGATCATGCCTGTATCAATACCACTTATGTATTTGCTTTAATCATTCTACTGACGCAACACATAATATTTGTTCTAATGAACCATAGTCACTTAAACATAAAGCCATTCTTAAAGCAGTCTCGATTCCTTGTCAGGAGTAAACATTCCTGCAACGAAAGTCTAATAAGGTGTGGCCATTTTCAGTATTTAAACATACCATGAAAATGGGTGAGCTTAATCATAGCAAAAGGTCTGCAAGGGAAATTGCTTTGCTCAAGTAACATACGACGAAAGCTGAATACCCCAAATTCCAATCACCAGACTGTTTCTCTCAGCGAACATTATTTTTCGATCGAAAAGTTTTGAAAGTCTCAAAACTTCTATTCATTCCATCTCAGTCACGCAATTTTCGGATGAGAACTTTTTAATAGCACAAGCTTTTCTATTAATTATTCCGAGAGCTCCAATAGTGAACTTCCGTGACTTCCAATTACTTGAAGACCATCAATGAGGTTGTTCTTATTTTGACATAAGCCCTGATTTATATGAGAAGTCGAAGCATTGCGTTTGGGTTATTCATAAAGCTGACTACCCAGGTGCATTACTTCGATTTTGTTTGGGAATGGAGAGTTTTTTCGATTGCGAACCATGCGATTGATTAACTCTGAAATTTTTTTCATCTTTATTCAACACAATTTTTGCTTGTGGTGTTAGAAACTAAAAACATAGCTTCTGTGGCATGATCTGTGTAGAATTGTGTTCAGCGCCGCTGGATTGGAAGAGTAATTAAACTGTGGAGCGATTCCAGAAAAGAAACACCACTCTGAAGTAGTCAGTGCAGTAAAAGAAACATAAAAGACTTTCACGAAAATTAACTTCATCCCAAGTTCGCTCGCTGTTTCTTTTATGTGGAGTTTGACGTTTACGCACGCTATAACGCGGAATTCTTTGCAAGCTAAATCAAGACTAACATTCTAGATTAGATAATATTAAAAGAGTTTTAAATTATATTAAGTCAATGAAATTTTCAGTAAAATTTCGTTTTTTTTTTTAATATTAGATTGCTGAAGTGAGTTCAAACGCCTACTTTGAACGGAAAGCTTTGTAAATTTAACTTTCACGTAATTCGTTTTGTGAAAAGTGACAGTACTTATAGTTTAAACACCTGGCGGTTGTCAATACAAGGTCTCTCGTCATATGCGAAACTGACAAAATCTCGTCATTAGAAGAAAACGGACCAGATATTGATCTCGTCATCATTAAAAATTCGGCAATATCCGACGACGAGGTATCTCGTCGTTAGAAAATTAGTCAGATATTGATGGACGAGATGTGTAAGCCACTTGGAGGGCTAAAACTCCCAAATTCTCCACTCTAACAATATTGCTATGCAAATATTTACAGTAGCTTTCCCTGTTCAGAAGCACTGATACACAAACTCTTTCATTTCTGTGTGCACAAAAATAATTAGCTTATTTTAACAAAAACGTACAAGTTAAAAAATATGTATGTTTATGTTTACATTATTCATGAATACCTTGGTGCTATTTTTCTGTTTGTATCATTCTTCTCTGCTTTTCTAAATTCAACTACAATCTGGTAATGTTATTTACAATTCAGAAGCCAGTTTAAACCTTTTCTATAAAGGTTCAGCGACTGATCATAATTGAATTGGTTGTTTGAGACACCCTATAAGTCAGGTGAGAACAAATTTTGGGAAATCGAGTCACTGACTTATGGGCTTTCTCGAATAAACGAAAACATTCATATGGGACAACTCAGTGTAAAATGACCTGACTCGTGAGATTTCGCTTCTAAAAGATGCGTCTACCTCTGATATTGGAATTGGTATTATATTGGTTGATTATATACAACTATGCGAAGGCTCAAAATTCAGAGTTAAAAAATTATCGAAAAACATAATTTGAAATTTAAAAACTTCCTTTGATTTTGTCTTTCTATACTGTCTTCATGTAGAATCTTAAGTATAAATAGAATATAAGATGCTTTAAATTGTCTGGGAAACACCTATACATATCATAGAAACCCACATTTACTGATTGGAAAAGACAATATCTCTAATATTATAAAAGGAAGTATTTGTTTGTTTTCTTGGACTCAAAGTCCTGGCGAATCTATGGCACTTACAGTAATGAGATTTGGCACACAGTTAGCCCAATTTGTTTTCAATTTTAGGGTCGAAGCGAATTTTAAAATTCAATCTAGAACATTTTAAAATGAATTTAATAGTATTTTTCATCATTCTTCATTTTTCCGCGCTCTTCCACGAAATGAAGAAGCATCAAAATTTAGACTTTTTGCCCTCACGTCACCTTGACGCCTTTGGAACCATGTGAAGTTTTTTCATCTCCCGTCTCTAGAATGGAAGCGAACACATTCGAATGACCTTCGTTTGTTTCGAGATTCATTCATTTTGATTTCCTGCGAATCGGATTCCAGTGAAGCAAAAGATATTACTTAAGCTACCACTGGCGTTCTTCAGTGCTTTTTTTCTATCTCAGCGAACGTTAAAGGTAGAATAAAAATTTTAACGGATTTGAAATATGCGAAAAATTTTACATTAGATAGGTACCTTTTACGTTTGATTTTCTTTTTTTTTTTCTTTTATATTTTCGCAAGATATTGTGACGTTACGTGAATTTTCGTTTTCCAATAAACAGATTGAATTTCCTGCCCTTCTCGCTTTAATAAAAATAAAAACAGATTCCATTTCAGCTAAGGAGAGCAAAAAATAAAAAACATTTTGACTGGGATTGTTAAGTTCTTTTTTTCGTAAAATCGGAATCGCAAAAAATAGATTAAAAATTTCAACGGATTTGAAATCTAGGGAAATTTTTACACCAGGTTAATAATACCTTACATCACGGGCAACGCCGGGCTAGCCACGTAGTGGCTGGTTTTTAAATAAAATAAGGTATCTGAAATTCATGATAAACACTTTCATGTGACGAGCTTGTGTTTTGTGTCTTATAAAACATTTATTTAGATTAATAGAAGTTTAAACCATTTATAAGTGCAGTAGGCGTTTGGTAAAATTTTTTAAATCTCATTAAAGAATAGTATTCTTGATTTAATTATTTGATATCACTCACATCATATTTCGAAGGAAATAAATGCTCCGCCATTTATAATCTCTGCTTCTATATCTAAATACTAGTCAGTGCATGGCGGCGTTGCCCGTGACAGTTCTTTTCGTGGGTTCAGGTGTGACCACTGCTTGCTAACCTCCTGTGATTGCTAGGAATGATTGCTACCAACATTACGGACAAAGCCATGATTGCCTAGTCATTGTCAAATGCGACCAAATTTTAATTGCGAAGAGATCCAATCAGGGTGACGTCACAATCTCTTGCGCAAATATAAAAGATGTTCAAAAAAGTTATTTTTTAAAACAAAATCAAATGTATAAGGTATTGCTCAGGAAATTAAAATGAATTAATCTGATCTTTTTAACCACGAAGGTAGAAATCTTAGCGGCGCCGGCGGCCAAATTCGTACTGAAAAAAATATAAAAGTTACAATTAGAAAATTATTTATTTAAAGAAAATCATGTTTTAGGTAACGATCTGATGTAAAATTTTCCGCAGATTTGAAATCCGTTGAAATTTTTCTTCTATCTTTAACGCTCTAGGAGATAGAAAAAAGAACTAAATAACTCCAGTTAAAACTTTATTTGTTTTGTTCGTCTGCTAAAATCGTTGTTGAGAAAATCTAGCGGAAACGGAAAAAATAAATTTAGAATATGTCATGTCTTTATACTGTTGCCATTCTAAGGAAAATAATAGTGATTAAATTCCAATGAATTAATTTTTAAATGTTTTAGATTAAATTTTAAAATTCGGGCGCGATAGAAAAATTGCAAAAAATTCGGACCAACTGTGTGCTAAATTTCACTATTGTAAGTGCCATCGATTCGTCAGGACACTGCGTACAGGACAGACAGACAAACACTTCCTTTTATAATAGTAGAGATGAACCCAGCGCAGAAGTAACCGCTGGGTTTCAGCTTTTATAATATATATAAGCATACATTCTGATACATTTAGTAAACTATTTTAATTTTATACAAGGTCATGGCACAGGTTTTGTACTCCAACTAAACACATTCACAAATAACTTAATTTACTTATGCTAATTGTGCTTTTAAGGAAATTGCTTGCTACTTAGCACCACACAATCCATCACATTGAATAAGAATGTATCGAATTCCAAGCCCAAGAGAATATGTAATTATAAAAGGAGGGGATAAACGTAAGCACATAGGTGGAGAGGCATCCATTATGTAGTCCTAATTTCCCTTCTTTTTAATATAGCGTAATTGTTTAATAATGCAACCAAAATTATTTTTACATACACATTTCAAAACATATTAGTAGGTACAGTAAAACCTTGGTTATCCGAGGTAATGCGAAAGGAAGCCCCCTCGGATAACCAGAAACTCAAATAATACTAACGTATGAATACAAATCAACCTATTTACGAAATACAGAAAACATTTACTATACAACATGCTGATACTACAGCTAGGGTGACCAACTTTCGTCCCTGAATTTAAGGAAGATTTAGTCGTAACGAATTTTGCACATTTTTCGGCACAGCGTCACTCAAATAAATGTTCATGGAATGGATAATATTATGTTATTTCTAAACATTCTGTTAATCGGAGCTTGGATAATCAAGGTCTCCCCTACTATATTCTATAAGTAATCAACTTTTCCTGATAAAATAAGTAAAAAAAAAACAATAGAGTTTTGTAATTTGAGTCTTATGAATAAATAGTAAGAGTGATTTTAAAGCTTTTATGTTTCGCAAAATAAAAAGTTATGTTTGAATCTTAATTAGAAAAAACTAAGATAGTTTTTGTGATAATTTACGAATTACACATTTTTGTAATCAATTTTAATTTGGTTGTTTAAAAAGTATGTAGTTATAACAATTAAAACTTATTTACTCATTTTATTCAGTAACTTTTACAACTCTTGGGGTCAAGTAGTTGGATTAACGCCGCACTGAAACAACACAGCGTGGTATTGGGGATAGTCAGAAATCAATCCTCCAACTCTTTGTGCAACAAAAGCAAAGTTCTACAAAAAAAATTACAAAGAATCAAATTTTTCATTTTTATAAAAAGTGTAAGCCAATAGTTTTGAAATAATATTGCGGCTTAAGAATAGAAACGATCTATAAGTTTGTACGTTTTCAAAATATATACGCTAATGAATAATATATTGTTATTTTAATGAAAACCACACTAGAAAATATTTGCGTTAAGATTATCTTGATATGAAGTCATATCAAAATCCAAGTACGGTTTGAGATCCCTTTTATGTTATAAACTATATTTGAATAACATTTAAATTTTATATTATTTTCCTTAAGGTTATCTTGATATGAAGTTATATTTGAATCGGAAATAGGAACTGAGATCAATTTTATGTATATAATTTTCAAACTATTTCCTTTTTCTCAGTTTTAATTTGACAGCGTCCAAAAAACAGAGGAATATCAAGTAAAACTAAATTACTCATCTTTAATCAGAAATATTTACATTTTGGGCAGTATAGATCCAGTATCTACAAAATATTTCTTTTCATCAGTTTCATTCCATAATTTATCTTCTTAATGCCAAACTTCATAAAGCATTTAAACTAAACATATTTTTATTTAATCTACGTATGAATCAAAACCTTTAGTAAACAGTTCCATTTACAAGTTCTGTCTAATTTACAAATTACATACTTTTGTTGACAAATTTAATTCATTTGGTTCTGTAAAAAGTCAGGCGGATTATTGAGTAAAACTAAATTACTCATTTTTAATCAGTAAATTTTTACAGAATTTAAACAGAACAGACAAAGAGCAAATTTATACTGAAAATTATTCCATAGGTTCTTTCATAATTTTGTTTTCTAATACCAAACTTCATGAAACTCAAAAAATAAACAGATTTTTTATTTAATCTACAAATAAATCAGCACCTTCTATAGACAATGCTATTCATCAAATTATTTATAATTTACACACACAGGTTATAGACTCTCAATCTTAACTTGGTTGTGTAAAATGTCAGGAGGAAATATCAAGTAAAATCAAATTCCTTGTAATTAATCAAGTTTCTACTGCATTTCGAGCAGCAAAGAACAAATTTCTACTAAAAACTCTTCCATCAGTTCTCCCTTCATAACTTATTTTCTCACTGCCAAACTCCCGTAGCATAAAAAGTAACATACATTTTTTTATTTAATCCACAAATAAATCAACACCTTCTGTAGACAGTTCCATTTAGCAAGTTCCGAGCTTTCATCCCACTTGAACATGTTAATGAAGCTGCAATTAAAAAAGAATCTTCTGTTACGAAAGCGGAGAAACAAGGTGCTTATTGATTGTTTGGTATACAGAAACCTCACGCGATTTCCCCATAAGAGATGGTCTTCAAGGAAAACCTTTTTATTCTGTTACCGAACAACCGCCTGATATGCTAAAAGGGTGTTAATGATTTTTCCTGTGGATTTCATGTTTATCAGACACTGGGTCCATTGTGAAAACTGTGGTATTTTTGTTCTTGGGAACTTCAGATCCTAAGATACAATAGCTACGTTTAATGAACCCTGGAATGTTGTTGACATACTAATGCTTTTCCTTGATTCCAGGTCCTGACTTCTGGGGTTTATTAAATCCGGAATGGAGTTTCTGCACCAAAGGCCGCAGGCAATCTCCAATCGATCTTGACCCGTCGGTTCTTTTGTACGATCCTCATCTCAAGAGTCTTCACGTTGACAAATACAGGGTGAGTTTGTAATTTACACTTCAGGTTCTATTAAAAAGAAAAAGTACTCATGAGAAACAGTGTAGAATAACAGGCACCTTCGAATAAAACTGAAAAGTACAAGCAAAGGAAGTATTTTGTCGAGTGGTTCTTCGAGAAAAATTCATATCCAGTTTTACGACAAAAACATCTCACTGAATTATGATTTCATTCTACAGACTGTGAAGTTTAAACTTCCTACCAGAATTTGAATGATCCCATCTGGATTATGTTTCAAATGTATAAGGATATAACAAGTGGAAATGCAAATATTTTTGTAATTTTAAGCTAAAAAAGTTTCAAAGTTGTCCCTACAACGCACATTCTCATAGGTTTCCAGACAATTACTTTCATTTATGAAATCTTAGCTTGAGTAAAGTGATCACCTTTGTAAATATGTGTTTGTACTTGATGATCATGTACCAAATAGGTAAAACCTTCCACATGGACCTCCCATTAACCCTCCTGGTGGTTGTCTTCACAAAATATCTCGCCATTTGCAAAACTGACAAGATCATTATGGGTGAGATATCTCGTCATTAGATAAGAACTGATCTCGATCTTATCATTATCAAAAAATCAGCAATATCTGGATGACGACACCTCGACTGGTCCTGATCTTAATGAACAAGATATCTCGTTGAAATCACTTGGAGGATTAAATGTGATGTGCAGAATTTATAAGTCAAATACCCAGAAGTATAATAAACACAGACTCACTATTGCTGATTACACTCAACACAACCTTTATTATCCTTGGAATAAAAATTTGAGTACATCCCAAAGAAACACCAATGCAATAGCATGTCCAAAACATGATAGAGGTTCCTTTTAACAGAGGAGTTTATAGATCAATTACTTCAAGAACTACTCAAATATATATTGAAAGTAAAACTGAATTGTAAAGGAAATGAAGAATTACGAAATAACTGCCTCTAGCTGAACGTTTTCTTTCCCAGTATTGTAGTAAGCGGGTATCCTCTACAAACTCAAAGAGACACGTGAAGCCATTATACAGATGGCCTCCTAAATTACCTCGTTTACTGATGGTTGCACGTTCTTCTTAGCCCACTACAGCCAAGTTGTCTTATTCGCCATTGAAGCATAGCTATATAGGGGTAAAATTTTAACAAGATTAACCTATGTCAGAGTAATTTTAGAATTGCGGTATAGTATGTTTCGTCTTTGGAGAGAATTTCTGAATAAATATGTTTTAATATTAGAATGATTACGCTTTTCCGATAAGGACATATACATTTAATCTCATATCGTGTTCCTTTTATAGTGGTCTCCTGTTGATTGGGTGGGTTTTATTTCTCAAAAGCTGTATTTGGCCAAGCTGTACCAATCACAAGTACTGGATATCTGATATATCAGATCTTATTACCTTTAAATCGCAAATAAAAGGATGTAATTAAAAATCACTCATCCATCTTTTACCATTTTAGATGTACTACATTTTGCATTAACGAATGCCATTTGTTCCGTTTTCTTCCACAGATGGTTCAAAATGAGGTACAAGTGAACCATTAATTTGTTCTCAGTTTATTTACTTGCATAAATGTATAATTTTGTTCTGGCCCTTTTTTCACGTATGGAAGCTTGTTGTTACTAATCACCTTGATTAAGGTATACGTGAATAACATGGTCTTTTGAGCTTTCAAACAAGTTCAAAAGACCATGTTGTAAAAGTCGTACAGTGACCAACTCATAATCTTCCAGAAGATGTCCCACAGGGATGCCAATTAGTTTCTATGTGTGCGTGTAGTGGTCCAATTCGCGTCTCATTCCGATATTTTATAATGCATTGATACATTAAAAAAATATCGGAATGAGTTTATGGGGTTGGGCAAATTGCGTACATCTTAACCATAGCAAGTAATAGAAAACTGGACATATTGATATTGCTTTCAAGTACTAGAAGCGGTATATACTATCATCATTACTTACAAGTATAAGAAGAGGGACACTATTAGTCTTACTAGCAACGATTTAGAAACTCCACACTATCGTTATTAGAAGCAAAGATTAAAAGCGTAACACTATAAGTATATTAGTAATGACTAGAAGCTGAACATTACTGGTATACTAGTAAGGACTAGGAGCTGTACGCTATCAGTATTACAAGCAAAGCTTAGGAGCTGTAGGCTATCAGTATTACTACCAAAGATTAGAAGCTCGAGACAGTATAAGTATTACTAGTAAGGACTAGAAGCGAGACCCTATTAGTGTTATTTGAAAAGATTAGAATAGGAACACAATTATTATTACTTGAAAAAAATTTGAAGCGGATCACCTATTAATATTACTTGAAAAAAATTAGAAGCGGATCACTATTATTATTACAAGAAAAGATTAGAAATGAGATAGTAATAGTATGCGAGCAAGGACTAAAATCAAGCAAAGAAGCGGAACACTATTAGTATTACTAGCAAGGACTAAAAGCGGAACACTATTAATATTACAAGCAAGGACAAAAAGCGGAACACTATTAGTATTACAAGCAAGGACTAAAAGAGGAACACTTTTAGTATTAGAAGTGAGACACTTTTAGTATTAGAAGTGAGACACTTTTAGTATTAGAAGTGAGACACTTTTAGTATTAGAAGTGAGACACTTTTAGTATTAGAAGTGAGACACTTTTAGTATTAGAAGAGAGACACTATTAGTATTAGAAGCGAGACATTATTAGTATTAGAAGTGGAACACTATTAGTATCAGAAGCGGAACACCATTAGTATTAGAATCGGGACAATATTTGTATTAAAAGCGGAACACTATTTGTATTAGAAACGTTACTCATAATATGTGTGCACAACTTTATTACAATTATAAATACAACAATGAATATTTACCTCCCTGAACTGAAGACATAAACTATACATTACAGTACCTAATTTGTAACATTTCCCGGGCCACCTATATACTCTCGGGACAAGGTACCATGGTACCGGGGACCCTCATGTGAGAGTCCTGACACTGAGTCTGGAAACAGATTTATGACACGGTTAAACTCATAAATATAAGGACAAATAATAAGAATAAGACTAACGTTTTATTAATTTTTCAAAAATAATAATAATTAAAGCTACATATGCCTAATATTCACCCTCTCAACTATCCGTGGAAGTACTCTCAAATCGAAAACGACACACAAATTAAAAACGAATCAGTAGTAACGGCTTGAAAAAACCCACTCATCCAAGATTGCATCTAAATTAATTACAATTTTTACCTGCCAAAAGCAGCGATTGGAAAACCTAAAAAAAAGGCTCATAAAACAATCTAAAAAAAGAAATCGACGAGTTTATCTTATTTTTTCCCCTTCCTAATTCACAGCATTGAACATCCCACTATTTTTTTAGATTTTCGATACTTCGTGTTGAATCCATTTTCTTTCAACTTCTTTTTCTCGGTTCCTTTTTGTCCTTTTTTTTTCTATCACTATGTAATCTTCTTGCTGTTTCCTAAACTTTTTTACGCATCCCATTTACTGTTAGCCATTGCCTGGTCTCTTAGATTCTTGAGAACTAAGTGAAAACTTCGCTGGTGTTAACTCTTTTTAACTGCTTCTTGTGTAAGATAACATGTTAGAAACAATTGTTATCACAAAGGTATTTGAGTCCATAAAAATGCTACAAAATTATACAGGGCTTTTTATTTCCATTTATGGAAATGGTGGAGGTTTTTATTTAAATTCTCTCACTTTGAGGAAATGAGTACAAATGTGTTTCAAGTAATCTGTATTAAGTAAGGGCAATAAAAAACGATTAACTGGTGTTACTTCTGACACAAAAAAAACTGTGATGTGGTTTAACATCAAACAGTGGAAAGGCTTTTAAATTATGGGTCTTTTATATACCATATACACTCTATAATAAAAAAACATTGACGCACCAAGAAAGAGTTGTCCGATTGCGATAAAAAAAATTGATGGATGTGAAGAACATAGATAGAAAAACAAACGATTAAAATTTCAGAACAATTGAATGATTTATTTCAGAGTTTGACCTTTACAAAGGGAGGAAGTCAACAAGGTGTTAGTCCACCTCTGGCCTGGATGGAAGCTGTCACCCTGCGTGGCATACTGAAAAAGTTCCCGGATGGTGTCCGGCGGAATTTCTTGCCAAATCGTCTCCAACTGTCGGGCTAAATGACCAACATTCAGGGATGGTAGCAATCGCCTTCCCATAACTACCCAAATGTACTCTATGGGAAAGAGATCAAGAGACCTAGCTGGCCAAGGAAGTGTTGGGAAAGTTTGAACACAATTCATAGCAACCCGTGCCGCGTACGGTCGGGCATTATCTTGTTTAAAAGAAAGTCCTGGGTGTCGCAAAAAGAACGGTGACACAACCGGTCGTAAAAGTTAACTCGAGGATCAGTTGATCCGCGAGTAAGAGTTAACTCGAGGATTAGCAAGAACGGTATTCTCAAACAGCGTGTTAAGTGATCCGGGGATTAAAATGAGACGCTCGCTGTGATTGGCTACCTCACGATCACGTGGTATTGTTTACATTGGTTACGACGCCCGAATCTGCATTCATACTGATCAAGCATGTACTTCACCGTAGAATTGATTCCAAATTGTGAATAAATAGGACTCGCACAGCATTTTAATATGGGTTTGGGAAAAGAAATGCAAAGGTATTTAATTTCAAATTAAATTTTTATGCAAACCTAAATTTGGCAAGAAAGAATTGTACACAATGTCTTGACAGATGTATGTAATCTGATTATCTTTATACTTGTCAGTATGGGTGTGTGTTGGTGTCGTGAAAAGTAACTTGCACTGTCAATTTTCTTTCATTCGTAATAAATCAACAGAATAATTTTTATTCTACGACGAATTTGTATCTGCCATGGTCGTTTTCTACCGTTCGCTCTCTCCGGCTTATAGGACAGAGGTGGCGCCATCTATCTTTTCGCTAAGCTGCTTGTTTAAGATTTACGCAGCTACCTTTATTTTCATTTTTCTTTTGAATTTCAATAAAAATATGTTTAAATTTTTCCATTTAAGCAATATTATGATGATGAGATGAGCTGCTATGTAGAAGGTGCTCCGTAATGACAGATCCAGTCTAGTCGTCGAAAGAATGCTGTAATTGAGCATAGAATGAAATGTGTCCTCCATTTTGCTTTTCCAAAAAGATGGTACTGCGCATGCGTTAAATGTAACTCGCCGATTTCGGAGGATCAAAATGTAACACCGAAACGGCAGTTTAAACCACGGATCAGGACTTGTGAATACGGTTTTTTCGATAACTCGCGGATTATCGTTGATCCTCGAGTTAACTCGGACTTGTGAATACGGCCGTAAGAGTTAACTCGAGGATTAGCAAGAACGGTATTCTCAAACAGCGTGTTAAGTGATCCGGGGATTAAAATGAGACTCTCGCTGTGATTGGCTACCTCACGATCACGTGGTATTGTTTACATTGGTTACGACGCCCGAATCTGCATTCATACTGATCAAGCATGTACTTCTCCGTAGAATTGATTCCAAATTGTGAATAAATAGGACTCATACAGCATTTCAGATATGGGTTTGGGAAAAGAAATGCAAAGGTATTTAATTTCAAATTGGATTTTTATGGAAACCTAGATTTTGCAAGAAAGAATTGTACACAATGTCTTGACAGATGTATGTAATCCGATTATCTTTGTACTTGTCAGTATGGGTGTGTGTTTGTGGTGTGAAAAGTGACTTGCATTGTCAATTTTCTTTCATTCGTAATAAATCAACGGAATAATTTTTATTCTACGACGTATTTGTATCTGCCATGGTCGTTTTCTACCGTTCGCTCTCTCCGGCTTATAGGACAGAGGTGGCGCCATCTATCTTTTCGCTAAGCTGCTTGTTTAAGATTTACGCAGCTACCTTTATTTTCATTTTTCTTTTGAATTTCAATAAAATTATGTTTTAAATTTTCCATTTAAGCAATATTATGATGAGGACATGAGCTGCTATTTAGCAGACGTAATGATTCGTCGAATCCAGTGACCAGTCGTCGCAAGAATACTATACTTTAGCGTAAAATGAAATGTGTCATCCATTTTGTTTTACAGAATATCCTTCGCAAAAAGGTAGTACTGCGCATGCGTAACTCTTACTCGCGAGTTAACTCGCCGATTTCGGAGGATCAAAATGTAACACCGAACCGGCAGTTTAAACCACGGATCAGGACTTGTGAATACGGTTTTTTCGATAACTCGCGGATTATCGTTGATTCTCGAGTTAACTCGGATTTGTGAATACGGCCGTAAGTGTGCCAGAAATGACAACCAAAGGGGTCCGGCTATCAAAGGAGATAACACTCCAGACCATAACGCCTTGTTGTGGGCATGTGTGGCAGGCGATAGTAAGGGCAGGGTCTCCACGATACCCTGGACGTCTACAGACGTCAGGACATAGTTGCAAACGGGACTTGTCACTAAAGACTATACTTCCCCAGTCAGCGCAGTTCCAAATTGATCGACCCCGGCACCACCATAATTTTACACCTTCTTGGTGCGTCGATTTTTTTTTGTTATAGAGTGTATATATAGTACCATATTTGGTAAAACTACGTCAAACACAAGACAGCGCCAAGTAAAAAATATCGTGAAAGGGGAAAGAGATTAGGGAACAAAGTATGATGAAAGTGGAAAGTTGTTTGGGTATCCTGGGAGTAAGATTCCCGTGTTTATATACCAGAGACAGTAAGCCCCATGGGAAAAGAAACGATCACTGGAGTACCTCGGGTCATTGAAACTCGTGCACACATAAAGATGTGTCCCTAAAGGCGAAAAACAAACTAAAAAGACTTAAATAGAGTTAGCACTAGTGTTAGCTCTGTTTAACTGCTTCTTTAAAGTTAACATATTAGAAACGCAATTGTTATCAGAGAATAAGTATTGAGGAAATAAAAGTGGTGTGCGATAATACTGAACTTTTAGTTTCCATTTCAATGAAATGTGGAGTAAAGGTAATAAAATAAAAATGGTTAAGTAGTTTTACTGGAATGTTTTGCATGCACACAACGTATGCGATGTGGAAGAAACAATAGAGAATGGAAAATTTTCAATATTCTGGGTCTCAGATCCTGAAACTAAATGAAATGTTCTCTAGTGTTAAGTCTTTTTAAGTGTCTCTTGCAAGATAACATGTTTGTAACAATTGTTATCACATAATAAGTGTTAATGTATCTGCATACGTTCGGAGCACTTTTTTTTAAAAATGCTATTCAGAAGTAATTTAATATTATTTTTATAATTATTTGTGTTCAAAATTAATTTTACACTATCAATAATTAAAATAAAAAATATATATTTAACAAAAAGTAAAATTTTGTGTGTGTTTTTTTTTCGAAATTTTGAAAAATGATACAGGGCATACAATTTATATTAGCAGCAACATAACATGATCAGATTAAACTTTTTGATGTTATCTAGTGCTTCTATTAGAAGTAGAAAGATATTTAAAAAAATAAAGGTTTTATGACTCATTGACAAAGAAAAATTGTTGAAGGATTTTTGACCATTTTCAAACATTGATATTCAAATACAAGTTCATAAATAAGAAAAGAATAAAGATATCAATTTGATTCTAGTGCATGCTCTGGCAAACACTATTTCTCGAATGTGTATAAAAAAATTTTATAAATATATATCAATAACTTTTTTAGTTACATTTCTGGAATTCAATGTTTATGCCTAAAATGTAATTCTGAGAAAAATGCTTGTAAACAAAATCCAAAAGAGTAAAGATAATGAGAAATTCTTCTAACAAATAAGTGAATTTAGTTAAAAAATTATAGTGGCCAATTTATCGAAACATAATTATTATTTGTTTTAATTTACTTAACAGATAAAAGGTAGAAAGTTTGGTAAAAACAGAATATTCTTATCATTAGTTCCGGTTTCGTTATGCTACTTCCGGTATAATTAACGATTTCGTTCAAATTTTAAATTAACCTAAAAATTTTTTCTATTAGTCACACAATGAAAGTTTAAAATGTTTTAGAAGCACAAAAGTACAGGAAATTTGTTAGTAGAATAAAAAAAATTGCAAATTTTCGTCAAAATTGGCTTTTTTAACGTATGCAGATACCGGCTACAATATTATACTGGACTTTTTGGCTTTTTGTGTCATAACGTTAAGATAATAAAAAGGAAACGGAGGACGTATAATTTAATTTTTTTCGCTTTTCGAAATAAATGAGTATTTAAATAGCTAGTATTAAAATTAAAAGCAATAAAATACAATGAATAACTAGTTTATACTAGAATGTTCCTCTAACTCAAACATTTGTGAAGAGGATTAAAAATGAAACAAAAGGAAAAGTTTTCAATATCTTATGGGTCTTTAGATCCTGAAGAACCCAAGTGAAGATTTAAATATAGTTAACTCTTTTTACTAGATTCAAGTAAGATAACAAGTTATCAGACAATTCGTATTAAGGCCATAAAAGTACTACAAATGCTATTGACCCTTTTTGTTTCCAAGGAAACGATGTTCTTTTTATTTCAATTTTCTATCACTGAGGAAATAAATGTAAATATATTTTATTAGCAGTAGCATTAAATAAAGTAATAACATAAAATGGTAAAGTAATGTTATAAAACATTTGGTACAATATACTTTTAAAATTCTGCCACTGGGGCTATTTAAATGGAAATAAATTGTTAATATATACTTTTACAATTCTTGATTTTAACCCTTTGTTTATAGGTTGAATATTTTGAGATGTTATCACATTTAGAAGTAGATAATATATATTGATGGGAGCTATAAAATGCAGACTTGTTCACAAAATTTCGATTTAAAAATACATATTTTATGAACGTACACGTATTACATAATAATCCTTAATATATATTGTATATTTATAATAAACTGCTTAAGTACCCGTACTTCATAAAAGTATTAAAAGAAAAATATTCTGTTGAATATATGGGTTATTGAGCTATTTTATGTATAAAATAGTTGTTGGAGAATAAACACATGGACCGTTTGTTAGTTGAATGATACACACATGGCTTAAAACACAATAAGATGAGCTATTGCAATACTTTTTTATGCCTTTACATACACATATTTTAACCTAACCTTTAATATAACCAAAAATGTAAATTTTGTTAGCATTTAAAATGAATTTTAACTGTTGACTGAGCACTTTGAATAAACCAAAGTAGCCTTTTTATTTTCTAAATTAAGTCCTGAATCACTCTTACCAAACTTTTCGAATGTATTCGAGACAACGTCATGGAAGAAAGCAAAAAATTGACTAATTTTTGTCTGTGTTGTGTGTGCACCAGTTCTGAAGAGGAAAATGAACTTTATAAACATTTTTTAAAGTTATACGATCATTATAATAGTTGAATAATTTATTTCTTACTATAAAGCCTATGTATGAAAATTTGATCTCAAAATATTAATTTAAGTGAAAGTTTTTTCCTAATACAAGGTAAACAATTTTTGCAAAATTAGCAACACCTGATTGGTCCCACGAGCATTAATTTTCCAAGTTTTCTCATCACGTTTATTTTAATTTATGTAATTGTTTATATACATATAAATCAAATTAACTCCGTTTGTCAAGTTTATCACTGAATTGTAAGAAAATTTTTGAAATGAATGAAAATTATTGTTCGTATACGAGGTTTGTACCTATCCAGCCTTGTAATACGAAACAAATCACACTGTACCAATAGCACTCTTTTTCTTAGTTTCAAAGTAGGCACTTTGAGATTTATTGTATGACAAAATCAAGGTCTGATCAGTTTTTCTAATGACGAGATATCTCGTCCATCAAGATCTGATCAGTTTTGATAATGATTGGATACGGTCGTCGAGGCAACCACCATGGGGTTAATTGTTTCACAAGGATAAGCGTACTTACGATGGATTACACCTTCACACTCAAAAAGCATAGTCAACATACTAGTCTTGACGTTGCTGTGATCTTGTCGCGTCTTCTTCGGTCGGAAAGAAATAGGCGACTTCCATTGAGATGACTTCTAAATCATTTGAACAGTTTCCGTTGACGGAATTTTAGGTTTAACGCAAAATTCGATGGAAACTCACTGCTCTACTCGTTCGGTCCGTAGTCTCGTAGAAATTAATGGTAATTTTTAGTTAACGTCGTACTAGAGCAACACAACGGGCTATTGACGACGGTCCGGGATCAGTCCCTTAAGGGAAAGATCCGAGGACAACCCCTCGTAATTTTGAACCACGGTCAGATGACGAAGCAACACCTGATCTGGCACCCCACTCTCCAAACTTCCACGCCAACCCAACGTGACCGTAGTCTCGTAGAACATACACTAACTCAAGGGTGTCTTGCACTTAACGGATTAATCCAATGGATATTGGCTTTTCACATATGTGCGTTGTAGCGTCGTCGTAGGGGTGTCTCTCTGACCACAGCTTTCATGGTGGTCCTTCAATTTATGACCGGATGGGGGTATCCCCTTGTCTTTGAACTGTAACGGTTTCGGAAGAACGTGTGGAGTCTTCTCTCGAGGAAAAGAGAGAATCGTGAAAAAGCAGGAACGTGAACGGACGCAGAACGACTTTGCTCCGATGAAGCCGAGGGACTGAAACCCTATTTGTATTTAGCATATATTAGCCTCGAAATAGCCTTAACTTATATGTATATCTTCAATAATTAATTAAATTTGATGTATTTTTACATGTCGTTTTAATTGCCTTCAAGCCACTCGCCACGTAAACTATACCCACGACGTTACAGCCTCAATGTCACCCTCTCCTTGACTACCATATTCCATAGATGCATCACAAGCCGTTCTCGTTATATTAGCAATGATTGGATACTTTCTGAATAAACCTTGTAAATATGAGCAAACACATTAAAATATTTTTCAAATAAATAATTTGCAATGCTAATTTATACCTAGAGTTAACTGTCCGCATTTAGAAACCACTTTTCATTTAAATGAGGGTAGCTGAAAAGTAAGCAACGGTTTGTAAGATTAAGATGAAGTTGTATAGTAATTAATTTTTCGTTTCGAAAGATGAAATATAAATGAGGCTTGAGTCAGCACATTAAATGGTATCCCTTGATAACAAGGAATCAGTCTTGAGTAAATACAACTATTCGTGTTCCTTGCATGCATTTCAACACTTTCACCCAATTATCCATGTTTTTCAACTGAACAAGGAGCTCTTGTGAAATTAACAAATTACGTAAGACCCTGGAGGAATATCAGATCTTGTAACCAAAAATGTTTGAAATGCAGCCAAAAGCACAGAATTGTGTACTCAGTAAAGAAAAATATTCTCGGATGCTTAAACGTAATCTCGAAAACTAATATTTCCTTTTATTTTTGATTTGCTATCAGCTTAATGCCGTGGTTATCTAACAGGGATTTTCAGCGTAAATAAACAAACCAGACGGAAAATGGATATTCTATTTTATGTTAAGCAGATATTCTCGCGTGATACATGCCAGTGTTACTGTTAAGCTCACACAGAAATACAAACTTTTGTGGACTGTAACTAGATTTGCATTGTGTGATTCAAATTTGAACAATCACAAGTACACACTTCCTGGAACGAAGCACTGGCGATATCGACTTATCGGGTGAAGAAATCAGGCACAAACTAATAAGTTGGAAACATTCTTGACTCTCGCCAATTAAATGAAAAGTAGCGTCAACAACTGTCATGGAAATACATGTGCTCAAACAGTTATGCTGTAGTTTAACACCGATTTCCGTTGGTCAAATTGGCGTTTACCAATCAACTATCAATTATCAATTCGCAATTCATTCTATGGAATTTCCATTGGTGTCAGGTGAAAACAAACCAAGTTTAATAACGTCCTGGTTTCTTATAGTAAACCCGTTCCACCACTAAACACTAATTAAATGAAAAATTACGCCAATTAAGGAGTAGCGTCAACAACTGTCATGGAAATACATATGCTCAAACAGTTATGCTGTAGTTTAACACCGATTTCCGTTGGTCAAATTGGCGTTTACCAATCAACTATCAATTATTAATTCGCAATTTATTCTTTGGAATTTCCATTGGTGTCAGGTGAAAACAAGCCAATTGGCATAACGTCCTGGTTTCTTATAGTAAGCTCGTTCCACCACTAAACACCAACAACAATTACATTAATTTGAACCTCTTGTTGACGTTAGTAGTTTAGAGAAACAGAAACCGTACTAATATTAACTGACATCTGAAATATACCATTTCTTTTGCGTTCATTCCAATTTATTATTTCTTAGATCAATACTCTGTGTTGGCAGATTACTTGTTGGGGATGGCGCTGTTGTTCAGCAACCCCAGTTGACTGATTCCTCTATTGAAGGAGGTGGTAGTTTGCATTTCCTGAGGGTGTAACAAGCAGATGGGGTTTTGAAGGCCGATGTAGACGATCAAACGTGATGTACCTTCTGGACGCTCATGATACTGTTTCAATTTAATTATAACTTGAACAAGATATTGTAAATACATTAAAAATTTAAATAATTATCTGTATTCTTTAGCTTATAGAGATGTTCTCTGTATTTTTGCCTTGTAGAGATAGCTTTGTTTACAGTAGGGTTTATCGCACCGTTATTCCTATGCTTTTTTTCTTCTAATACTCGACCACTACAAAAGGCGAACTGACGGCTATTTATGAAGAAGCACCCAGTGGGTAAGCCGACATTACTTTTAACAGAGACAATTACCAACATCCATGCACTTACAAACCGGGATTCGTACCCGGGACTTATTTGGGTGTGTACAAACCATAGACTTAAAATACAGACTGATCATTTCCACTGGCAGGAGCTTCTCAAATTGAAGTGTTACCAACATGTTAACTAATAGTCTTGTGAATGTTCTAAAAAATGACTTAGTGGACGACATTCAATCTTTTGACCGGATAGATGTGTGAACGCGTATTTCTATAGATTGGCGAGAAAAATGGAGAAATCGCCAAACTGTACTGTCATGTGGACCAATCAGAGGATGAATCAATATCTGCGCGTTTTCTACCGTCTCGTGGAGTATTAAGATAATGAATGTTCGTTTACACCAGTAAAGTAGTCTAAGGGTCAAGTTTCTAATTAGTTTTTATCACATGATCCTGGGAGTATAAAAAGATCCTGGCACCATTTCTCACTTTACTTTTATGTTTCCTTTATGATACAAACCCTTTTACCACTATACCAAAATCTATGGTACTTTACAGTTTGAAAAAGTAAATATGCAATCTGTACCTTAGTAGAGAGAAAAGGGGCCAGTGTTCAAATTCGTAAATTATAGTTGGGAAAATTGACAATACCTTGTGAAGGTATCAAAACATTGAAAAGTATTTTGTGTAAGTTGTACTAAAGTATAAAACATACTTATTATTACTAAATCAGTTGTTACAAAAACGTTCAAAATGAACATTAGTCCTTTTCAATCAAGGTACAGAAATATTGAGTTCTCTTTATCTATATATGTATTAAGTTTTTCTCTTCTGTGCTCCATAGTTCTGTAATATTTTAAATCTTCTTATCTATTTCACATGGATTAAGAAATTTGAAATACAGTATACCTCTCATTTTTATTTTCCGAATGTATGCTTTCAACATTTGATTCAAATTGCGCAAAAAAATCTAAAAAGCATTGTTTCAAATATATTTGTTCTGAAACTTTATATTGCTATTAAAATAATATTTCTTAGTTGCTATTTGGTTCATACTTCCAATACAATTTCTTTGATCATGTATCGGCAATCTAAGTCGGATATATTAGAAGTTTTGGAAGAAAAGTAGCAAATTTAGGAAATCAGTAAACATTTCATAGAAGTTATAAATGACATATACGCAATATGCAATATTCTAAGGAATAATAAATACTTAGCTATTTCCAAACAAATGAACTCTTTTCAAGCTAAGAACGGATTGCTCGTACGTAGTGAAGTAATCAAATTTATCTGATTTCCTGAATCCAAAATAACTTCAATTTCTTCTCTCGCTTGTTGCAGCGAATAAACAGTCGTGCAAACAGAAAAACCAATGGAATCATTACTCTCAGAGTATAAAGATTTTGTTTCACCAACTCAGAGAATAAATGAGTCGTTAGAAATGACAGCCTGGCGAGGTTTTTTCATCAACACTAAGAGTGGCAAAGGGGGAATGGATCGAAATTTTCCTTTTCCCTGCCTGTGGTACAACCGAGAGTTCAACACTCTCCAACAGAATGAACAAGAGTGCTTAGACTCTCATTTTCTTCGTTTTGACTTCTTAGATCCCGCATCAAAATGTTTTCTTGTGAGGTCATATCTTTTGCTGCTGGAATATCTCCAATTAGAAATACAAGGTGTTTTAAAACTTACTGTACAACCTTAAGGGGAAGGTAGGAAGCAAGCAGAATTAAACCGCATTCACATTGGAATCTATGTACTCAAACACAACATGGATTTCCTAGAGATCGCTGATTGGCAGCGTGTTAGTTGGTCAGTTTGTACGGCAGTCCATACGTCGATGTTTTCAGGCGTGTTGGTGGTTTAAGCACCTACTGTGAAACTGTAGGTGGTCGTAACTTCAAACACCTCCTGTGAAACTAAGTATAAAACTTTCCCAAACTGGTAAAATTAAGGGTAGTAAAATGTTTACATGCTTTCTGCCCTTTCATTTCTCCACCTCAACTTCTTGCTCATCCAAGTGCGTTTACGGACATATATTCCATTGTGAATACAGTTTAATTTTATGTTCCTTACCTTGGGTTCTTTTGAAAATTTGTACATGAAGTTTTTAACCATGGCGGAAAGCGTATTAGCCCCGAAACTCTTTTATTAGGCCTTGTATATTGGCTAATTTGTTTGCTCTTACGTGCAAAGAGTACAAATCTTTATAAGGAAGCAGTTTGTCTACTACCTTCAGTGAAACTGCAACAATTGTCAACTATAAAAAGAGGTGTCTAGTAAACACGTTTCCATACTTGCTACTTTTCATTTCTGTGCCTTACCATTACCTCTATCACATCCGAATGACGGACATACATTCCTTTGTGAATACGGTTTAATTTTGTGTTGCCCTCTTGAAGTTTGAACAGAAAGTTTTGAAACACCGTGTATACAGTAAAGTAAACGTACAGTTTTATATATTCTTTCAAAAGCCATGTCAAAGTTTGCAATGCAAAATGAAATATCTTTTAAAAAATTGCTAATTTTTTTGAACGCTTCTTCTCTTGTGTAGTAAAAATGATCGTATAACAATAAACCTATCTTTCTTATCTCATTTATAAAGTGTGAAATTGTTTACACTTTAAACAACGTGCATTTAAAAATTTACGAAATGTTTCACTAAGCATTTTGTAAATTTTCACGAAAGTTTTTCTTCTCACGTGTAGCAGAAAATGACTGAAGAGCGACAGACTACAGCAATTTTTGTTCTCTCTCGGCTCATTTACAATGTGTTAAATTGCTGACCACTTTAAATTTTGAAAATTTTCTAAATATTTCACTAGATATTTTGTAACATTTTTTAACGTCCACTTTCTGATCTCTCGTGAAGCAGAAAATGACCATAGACTAGAGGTTCCCTACCTTTTTGACCCGCCATCTATTTATTTTAGAATCAGTTTCCATTTAGAATCAGTCAATGCTAAAGAGCCAATCACGCGGCAGCGCGTGGTGTGGAGTGATGCATCAGTAGCCAGTCACGCGTTCGCGCGGAAAGAGCTGTGCCTCAACATTTATTCTCCGCTTCAGTTGGCATTATATGTTAGGTGTTGGCATTGTATTGGCGTGGAGTAAAGGTTAGAAGGTAGTTGTAAAGGTATGTGGTTTCGAAAATTTATAGCTTTATTAGTAATTTTAAAAAATATTGTAATATGAGTTGTGTTGAGACTATAGTTCTTTAGGGCCTTCACGCCCCAAAAAAAAGAAAAATTAAATCTAATAAGCCTCTAACAGATGATGAAATTGCAAATTTGTTGGCTGAGTTTTCGCCAATCTATTCTGGTATTGGCGTGGTATTAGCGCACTTTTCAATCACATTTATTATAAAAGTAAGTCGGCTTCTGGGGAAAAACCCATTTTTACGGCTGGTAATAACTATCAAAACATCCTAACGTGACCGACAGCGAATGTGTTAAGGCGTCTATATGCTATCGCAGGTTCTTTGCTATCAAGACTACTTGTATGTATTTGAAGCTAAGCTAGTCATTAAATGCGCCAGAAAAGAAGCTGCAAATCCTCTTAGGATATTCAATAGTTGCTACAAATGATGATAACAAGTTACTAATTAGACCCGTGATATTTTCAGCTCTATTTCCGTACGCTGGGTCAGTAGAACATCATTTTTCTCTTGTATAAATGTATTGAGAGTTATTTTATCAACTTAATTACACATTAAAACTATTGAAATTATAGTGAAATTAGATTTATTAATCGATTATAATACATGGGCTTTTTCTGTACAACTAAATGTAGAAAGTAATAGAATTTTAGCTATAGAATCTGCTTCCTGTACATGTACCGTATTGTGGTTAACCATAATTAAAACTCGTGTCGTTCAGTAATTTGTTTGATTACATTGAAAATCCCACTCTCATAAAACGATCTTTTCGAAATGAGGATAAATTAGAGAATGTGGACCGGACGAGGCGGATGATTTCACCACTAGTAATTACGGTCCTTTTTTTAAATTCATTTTATGCTTGCAAATTTTTATTGTTTTACGTTGAACAAACAGATTTTTTTGAATATGTTAGTTTTCTTAACCAAAATCAATGATTTGATCGTTAGTATATTTGTTTCATTTAGTTATTACAAGTGTTGTGAACTCATTTTTATTGCAGCCTAGACATTATCGTTAGTGAGAGGATATTTTATTTCTTCTAAGTGACCTTAATAATTTCTCTTATGAAATAAAAAATCCTAGGTAAAATTCTATCTTTATTGAATCTTTTTTTTAAACAAAATCCGCAGTACCGCATATGCATGGATTTATGTTGAAAACCCAAAGGCACTGTCGGTCATCAGTTTAGAATAACATATTTTTCTTTGGAACAAACTCTTTTTTTTTTCAGTTAGCATCATGCATTTACTTTCAACTAGTATTTAGAAAAGCATTTTAACACTGCCATGTTTATATATGTGTATTTCGTACAAATGGTTTGCATAAATATATTTTGCATACAAATCAAAGGCGGAAAATACTTTTAACAGAATTCTCAGATAGTATAGACGGAAATATTCTAGTTTAGATTTATACAAATATTATTTTAGTAGAATTTATATTTAGTTTTCAAACTTTTTTTGAGAACAAATGCAGATTAGGAGGTATTGGTATTTTTAATTGACATCACACCGGAGTAACACAACGGGCTATTGGCGACGGATTATTAGAATCAATCCCGAAATGAAAGATTCGACAGATTAGGAGAATATGAACTGGTATTTAACAAAGGGTTCCGCGTCATTTTGTAATAATTTCATGTTTGCCATCAGAACTTTGTGAAACAAAATTTTTTTTAAATGATTAAAATTGCATACTTGGAAAAAAACGTTGTCTAACGAACAGTGTGTCGATCACTCAAAACTATAAGTAAATAAATTCATATTGTTAAATTTAATTTCCTTAACTCTTCAAGTAGTCGCGACGAGATATCTAGACCATCAAGATCTAATCAATTTTACAAATTTCGAGATGTCTTGTCTTCAAGATATGGACGATTTTTTGATGAAAATATCAAGATCTGGTCAGTTTTTTTTTCCCAATGACGAGATGTCCATCAAGATCTGGTCAGTTTTCTTTTATCCCAATGACGAGATGTCCATCAAGATCTGTTGAGTTTAGCTAATAAGACGAGATACCCATTGAGACAACCACCAAAAAGGTTAAAAGTAATATTGACATTTTAGGTCACTTTCTGTAATTTATTTTTATATTATTCAACCTTCCAAGTGGTTTCGACGAGATTTCTCGCCTATCAAGATCTGCCCAATTTTGCTAATAGGGAGACACCTCGTCATCAAGATGTTGCCGATTTTTTTATGATGACGAGAACAAGATCTGCTAATTTTTTTCAATGACGAGATATTTCGTCCATCAAGATCTGGTCAGTTTGCTAACGATGAGAGGTTCCTCGTCTTGATAACCACCAGGACGGTTAAAAACAACACTTCTAGAGGGGGCACAATTTGGATTAAGGTGAGGACAAAAAGCATTCATGTCATTAGTAGAAACCACAAGTTCCCTATCGTCACAAATGAATAATAGCTTAAAGTATTTCCTCGTCATCTCAAACTGTATTAGAGATTTTCAGTAATCTAATCAAGCCAAAAATTAAAATTTTTCCTTAAGCTCTAATCCCTGGTGGTTTAATTACCCTCTCGCGAATGCAATTGGAATGGTAACGCGCCGGTCACAAAACACTCATACCAGCTTGTTCCTGCCATTTTCTTATCGATTGCTAATTAAAGAACTGTACGTATATTACCAACATTAGGAAGAGTGAAAAAAGTCTGAAAAATTGATTTCATTTCAACTCGGCGAAGTAACAAACTTCACAGTTAATGAGGAGGTCGATATATGAGTTAGAGAATTCCGAATTAATCTTCATTTGGCTATGAGTTGCTTCGAGTGGAGAATTATTGCTCCCCGCTCAAATCGGAATTTAAAATATAGTTTCTTTCAAATGCCGAAGTTTCGAAGCTACAAACAATTGCACCGGAATTGGAAAGAGTGGAATGAATGTAATTCTTTTATGATTCCAGTTTCGTAGAAGTTTGGGGAGATGGAAATAAGTTCTTTAAATTTCAGAGGCAAAATTAACTAAAATTCGTGAATTTTTCGTAATTTACGGAGGTTAGTTAAGACCAAAAGGTATAATTTACTATCAAATAAGAATATATTTATAACAGAGATCTTCAAAGAAAACCGTCATAACATTTAATGTTCTGTATAACAAAGTAAATGCATTTTTTAATTTCTAATGGAGGCTCAAATTATACGACTCAAGAGAAAGATTGACCCTCCTAGTGGTTACTTCGACGAGGTATCTTAACATTAGAAAAACTGACCAGATCTAGATGGACGAGATATCTCGTCATCATAAAAATAGTAGCAATATCTACCAATGTCTAAAGACGAGTTATACCGTCTTTAGCAAAATGGATCAGATCGTTATGTACGAGATGTCTGATCATTTAAAAAACTGACTCGATCTAAATGTATCTTGATGCTTGATGGACGAGATATCTTGTCATTATAATAAAACTGGCAGTTCGTGATCTCATCACCATAAAAAAAATTGACAGTATATTGATGACGAAATATCTCGTCATTAGCAACATTTAGCAGAGCGTGATAGACGAGGTATCTCGTTGAAACCTTTTGCAGTGTTAAGAACAACACTCAAAGGAAAACAAATTACAATGACCGTAAATAAAATTTATAATGTAACACATATCGAGAAACAACAAAGAGACAGAAAATACGAGTAGTGGTTCTAAACAGTTACTTGCCTCTTAATGCCTAGACATCTCAGATAGTCCGTTGGGGGTTCTACATGAATCAGGTGGTTAGTTTCTCTGTCCATTAGTTCTCCAGAATCACAGAAGGTCCAGCAAGGCTTGGGTGGAGATGCCTTAATGATGCAAATAAGCTGCCATGTTCTGTTATGAGGCGGAAAGCTGCAACTGTTTCTCGCCCCTGCTTGTCAGGTACAGAGTAAATACACAGAAATTGTTATCAAAGTAGGCATCGAGTCAAGTGGTATAATGAGATCTTTTTAACTCCTCTGTTTCTAGCAATGTCATACAAAATCCAATAAGCCACTTGTCTTCAAAGCATTCAATTCATTTACTGGATTCCGTAAAAGACGAGATTACTCAGATTACCTCAAGAAAATATGTGATCAGGTTGATTGTTTTTAGGTTTCACGGTGCAACGTGAAATAAATAATGTCACGAAAAGGGGAAAGAAAAGGAAATGGAGAATACTGCGATGTAAGCATAAAACGATCATTTGTGTATCGCGAGACCACATGTGGTCAGACTTCTCCATAGCACCTCCTCTCCCTGTGCTATCCCTTAGGCCAGCCAGCTTCTTTATTTTCCTGAGCTGATTCCTCGAGTCTCACAGGTTAATAGAACTTGGTGGAATCGTTTTATCTATGCCAAGCGAGTTAAGTAACAGCAGTGTCCTATTTGTCCTCCTCGATCAACTTGTCCGAAATGTCGTGCTCTCGTATGTAATATGGTCAGTTTTTCAGGCGCAGAAGTCAAATTTGGTCAAGATACAGTAAAGCCCTAGATAGGGAAAAGAGAGACACAAACAAACAGGTGGGCAGACATGTGTCATTCCACCCATTTCACCCATAGAGGAAACATAAAAGTCGAGTGAGCAACGGTACTTTTTTTATTTGTCCAGGATCATATAACCAATACTAGTAGCAACGTGATTCTTAGACTGCTTTTGTCTGATGGGTGGAACTTAACATTAATCATTTGTTTGGTCAACTGTACGGGAGAAGATTCCCATTCAGTGATTCATTGTCTGATTGGTCCATTGATTGATCATCCGAAAGTAGTAGAATGACGATGTCACCATTTTTGTCGTCACTCTAGAGAAATTTGGATTCTCACACCTAACTATCATAAGATGTTGTTTGTTGTTGTTTCTTATGCCTACACAGACAGACCGGAGGAGTGCCAGGCCCGTCAAAGACGGTAAGAGGCGAGGGGGGTGCGCCTTCCATGTTATTGAGCCCCATTGGGAGGAAGTCCGATTTAGCTCGACATACATGACACATCCGTTTTACAGGAAGGTCCCTTTCATACATCCATTCACTCACACCTATCGTAATTTAGAACCCAATCAGAGGCCGATAACCCCCTGATCAGGCACCCCCAGAGGTATTGATTTGGTATGGGAACATGGGGGACTTTGTGACCACGACCTATTTAACGTGCCCCAGTCCATTAGTGAACACGACGGTCTTTAGCCAGGTCGAAGCACCGATCTCGCAATCATCAGAATTGCAGGATCCGCCGAGGACAGAACCCACAACCCTTCTGATGCGAGCCCGACGCTCTACTGACTGAGGTACCGCGGCTCTTCATAAGATGTTACATCGCCAAACGAGGCAATAAGATATTTAATCGGCCAACCAAGTAGTTTTTTACAGAGCAGTCACGTTACTATGAGTCTTCATCTTGGTCACACGCTTTGAAGCTCCTTTTCATAGAAATGCTCAATCCACTTACTTTTCACGTCTATGAGCATACCCTAGTTATGACGGCCACAAATATCAATATGAGATGTAATCCATAGAAAATGGGAACCGCGGTAGCCCGTTAGAAAAGTAGAGGATTTGCAAACGGAGGATTACGAGTTCGAGAGACCAGATATGTCCTCGTGGATCTTTCCCTTCGGGATTGATCACGGACAGTCGCCTATAATCCGTTGTGCTGATCAGTGTGAAGTTAATTTAACTACCTTCCACTGACAATGGATATCAATGTGTGTCAATATGTTCTCCAGTTTCTTAAGGATTCCAATGATCAGATTGTCTGTGATAGCCCAGAAATTACGCAAAGTCTGAACTAGGCTCCAACCAACTAATGATTAAAAGTTTCTTTCGGCAATTTGCTGAGTACATTTTTTGTAAGCTCGGAAATCTCGAAGACTCTTCTTTTCAAAGTAAGATATGATACTGCAATTAATTTGTTCCATATTTTAAAAAATGTTTTAAAGTCAAATGAGGAAATGAAAAATAAAAATTTCATGTTTACGATGGCGGTTTAAAGGGTCCATTTTACTGAGTGTGAATCACGCTTTCCTATATTTGTCTAGCTAAAATGTATCGTTTGTTTATTTATTTTGTTTTTGAGTAATCAGTTCTAATTAACAACCTTCATTATAATAGTTCCTAAGTTCTGACTATTTTTAACTATACTCATCTGTTGAAACCCATTCAGAAAAGAAAGAAGGTAACGGCAATTTTCAATTAAAATAACTAACGGGACTTTTGATTAAAACTAGGTGTAACGAAATTGTAAGGAAAGAGTGGAAAATTCATAATTAATGTCGAACGCGTTGGTGGAATGGTAATAGAAAATGAGGTGAAATAAATAATTATATATATATATATATATATATAACTGAATAATATCTGTGAATTTAATCTAGGGGTACACAACCTTTTTGGGAGAAGGGCCACTTGCACCGTTGATTAAGACATGGGGGTGGGGGGGGCCGCAAATAAAGTTACAGCACAGACACAATGAAAGTTTTACTACCCAATTATGTAAAGCTGTTATTACACTTAATATGTATAGTAAAAAATAATCACTTATTTTTTTAAGATTAAACTTACAAGTGTTTTCTCAAAAAATCTAGGAGCTTGTTACAGAGATTAATGAATGATATTTTGAATAGTTTAAATGAAAAGAGTTAACAAACATTTGCAATGATCAATCATTTAGAATTACTTTTAAGAATGTGTCTCAAGAATGTCATATGTACTTCAGCAAATTATTTTAGGTTATAAATTTAATAACAGTAGTAGTACAATGAGCAATAAAGATGAGTATCAGAAATTTTAATGATATCAGTAAAATTAGAAATAAAAATTACAGTATCAAATATATTTAATATTAAAAGTTCTAAACCATAAACAATAATTATGTTACACCTTGCTAATGGGATGGCTGATACTGAGTTTTACTAACTAATTTAGGTATGTTAGGTTCAATACTACTAGTAGAACCTCTTAAGACTGATTCTAAATGTTTGTCAGTCAATTTGCTTCTCAACTCAAATTCCCTCGGAAGTTTAGTCAAAATTAGTTTGCGGGCCGCAAATTGATGATTCGCGGGCCGCATGTGGCCCGCGGGCAGCAGGTTGTGCACCTCTAATTTAATCAAACAAATTCGGCAGTTAAAAGGCACATTTAGAATTTTTGAAATTCAATAGAGCTTTATCAGACCAATTTCTGCCTTTCCAACTTAAGAACTTTCAGTGGTCTACATTTTTTAGAGGAAAACGTCAATTCACGAAGTTAGAATGTTTCAGAATATGTGATACTGTTACGAGGACTTTCCCTTCGGGATTGATCCCGAGCCTCGCTAATACCTCGCTGTATGTTCCAGTGTTACGTTAATTAATTGGACTCAGATTGACTCGAATTAACCTGTATTCTGTAGATGGGAAAGGTACGAAGACGTCATTACAATTAAGCTACATTCATATTGTCGTGGTTTACCTACAGACTTCGTTGGTGAGAAAGGTACGAAGACGTCAGTCCGATTCGGATGGATTCAGATTGACTAGGATTGACCCGGATTCTATTGGTGTGAAAGGTATGAAGACGTCAGTCCCATTCGACTGGATTCAGATCGGTACGAGGGGACCTGGATTTTGTTGGGTGAGAAAGGTACGAAGACGTCAGTCCGATTTAAGTGGATTTAGATTGATGCGGATAGACCAGGATTCTGTTCGTGTGAAAGGTACGAAGATATTAGTCCGATTCGTATGGTATCATATTGACGTGAATCGTACCAAATTCTGTAGGGTGCGAAAGGTACAAAGATATCGATACGATTGGATTGGATTCGTACTGACGCGGGTTGACAGGGATTCTGTTGATGTGAAAGGTAATAAGATATTTGTCCAATTCGACTGGATTCAGAATGACCTTGATTCTATCGCTGTAAACGGAGCCTTATAAGGCATCAGATACATTTACACTCATGTCTATAAATTAAGGATAATTCAGAATCACCCGGAAATCGAACTTTAAAGTAAAAATTTCACCTGAGAATTATCGCACAAATCTTCAAGTATATTATCCAAAGTACACGAAGCCATCAGATGACGCTGATAGTACGTTACAAGGACGAGAGTGTAAGAGAGGTGTATATAAGGAATGGTAGCAAAGAAGTAAAATTGTTCACAAGCGTTCTGTAAGCCGCTCAGTACCACAACCAAATAGTTATGGCACAGAGGACGCATGTCGATGAATTTTTACGTGGAAGAATTATCGGCCGCCTGGAATGTGGGCGTACTCAGACGGAAGTTTCAGCGGAACTTGCAATAGCCCAAAGTGTCATTTATAGGCTTCGATTCCAAAATGATGGAAATGTCAGTAGTTGTTACAGTACAGGTTTTCCCCGAGTTACAACGTCGAATGACGACCGGTATTTGGCATTAACTTCAAAAAGAAGCAGACGGAGCACAGCATCCGACCTTTTTCGTAAGCTATCTTCAGCCATGGGTAAGACAGTTTCAAGGCAAATCGTTTACAGACGTTTGGGACATGTTGGTCTATATGCTAGCAGGCCTGTCAGATGTGTTCCGCTCACGACAACTCACTGTCGGCAGCGGTTAGCCTGGAGTAGAGAACATGCAATGTGGACATCGCCACAGTGGGTTTGCGTGATATTTTCCGACGAGTCCAGGTTTAGCTTGCAGTCTGATTCACGGCGGACGTTCATATGGAGAACGCCTGGTACCCGCTACTACGGAGACAACATCATTGAACGACACCATTACGGTAGTGCAGGATTGCTCGTTTGGGGCGGAATTATACTGGGCTTCAGAACAAATCTACATGTTCAAATCGGAACCATGAAGATCAAATTTATCGGGACATCATTCTGGAACAACACGTACGTTTGTTTAGGTGTGCCATGGGCGCAGAATTTGTTTTTATGGATGACAACTCCCGTCCTCACCGTTCAAACATTGTAAACGAATGCCTTGAATCTGAGGATATAACACGTATGAAATGTCCAGCATTCTCACCTGACTTGAATCCGATAGAGCATGTGTGGGACATGCTTGGCCGACGAGTTGCAGTCCGTCAACCACTTCCTACATGTGTACCGGAACTTCGGAGAGCATTGCTTGCTGAGTGGAGTGATCTTCCCCAAGATCAGCTCGATAATTTGATCTTCAGCATGCCTAGGCGTTGTACGGACTGTATTTCATCGTCTGGGAGATATACAATGTATTAACCATCATACCAACCATGTCATGTTAAGTTTTTGAAAGATCGTGGAAAGGAAAGCAAAAATCGTGGTTTTTATTAATGGTATCATACATACACCATCTTTTTTGTTCTTTATCTTTTGTTTAATAAATGGGCTTTATGAATAAGTCACGTTTGTTTCGTTTCTGAACCTTTATTTGCCGTTGCTGGCATTATCCTTAATTTATGGACATGAGTGGTTATACGCAGCATTTTAAGAACCATTAACTCTTAAACAATATTTAGAAAAACTGTCATCTCGACTATAGCCTAGTATTAACACTTCATGTATGTATTTTGATACCTTTTATTTGTCACATTTAAATAAATTTCATCTCCGAAAGTATCATGTTTCGCATAAAACTGTTATGCGATATACGATGGAATTCCCTTCCTTTAATTTGTGGTTCAAAATAACAATGGAAACCTCAGAGAGAAGGAACGTGAAAAATGGATTGAAAACTCCTAACGCTTCTCGTTTCACTTACCTAATGATGGATAGTCAATTATCACCGCGGTCAATTATGCAAATTTTTTGCATTGATCAAGTTACCAGAGTCATTAGTAATGTCATCTGTGGATGCTTTTTATCGTCAAAATTAAATACCTTGAAGTCTTAAAAATGCAGAAAAAGGAAAATTGTTATTTATTACCTAATACCGCAGTTACTTAGAAAATCCAGGCAAATCTAATTTCGGCAGAAAATTTCACATCCAGACCAATAATTAAAGTACTTATAAAAAAATTGTTGCTGGATAGTTTAATTTTAGTAACATCAAACCGCATATTGTATCAGGTTTGTTAAAAAGTATCAATTTGAAAACTCAGTATATAGGATTGTAAGTTTCAGATATAATGCCAAAATTTAGAAGTGTTGATAAATGTATTTATATTAATGAAAGAAAGTTAAGAAATAAGAATGATAAGAAAGATGCAAACGAAAAGATTCGTATAAATTCTATGTAAATTTAATGCATTTGGTTGGGTTGGGGTTATACGGCGCATAGGTCATATTTGGACAAGCAAGATGAGCTAAATACAAGACACACTACTTTAAAAGTTTAACATAGTATTGTAATTTTATGCACTTCTGTCTTTATAGAGAACTCGAGTTATTTTTTATTCGGTTACAAAATTGCATAAACTAAAATTACATCATGCATGTTCAATGGCGCCATCTTGGGGAAATCATTAAGGGGAAATATAAGTACCCAATTACTTCTGTGGAATGGTGCACTAATGCGCGTAATTTTATCATATTGATAACTAATTCGTCAGAATTATATCCTACTAGCCACTGCGTGGCTAACCCGGCGTTGCTCGTGCCCGTGGTGTAGGTTTGCTTCGCAAACCAACACCATGGAAACGCCGTGATGTAAGTTAGTAATCTGGGGTAAAATTTTCCGCAGATTTCAAATCCATTGAAATTTTTAATCTATCTTTAGCGATTCCGATTTTACGAAAAAGAATTAACAATCCCAGTCAAAATGTCTTTTTATTTTTTGCTCCAATTCCCTGAAATGGAATAGGACAAGACATGAAATCTGTTTCTTTTTTTTAACGCAAAGGGCAGAAGATGCAATCTGTTTCACGGGATGCCACAATCTCACTTGCGAAAATAGAAAAAATATATTCAATTTAAAAATTATTTATTTGAAGAAAATCATATTTTTAGGTTGTTGTTTCTCATGCCTACACTGGCAGACCAGAGGAGTGCCAGGCCCGTCGAAGACGGCAAGAGGTGAGGGGGTGCGCCTTCCATGTTATTGAGCCATATTGGGAGGAAGTCCAACTTTGCTCGACATACATGACACATCCGTTTTACAGAAAGGCCCCTTTCATACGTCCATTCACTCACAGATATCGTAAATTACATCCCAATCAGAGGCCGATAACCCCCTGATCAGGTACCCCCAGAGGTATTGATTTGGTATGGGAACATGAGGGACTTTGTGACCACGACTTATTTAACGTGCCCCAGTCACCATTAGTGAACACGACGGTCTTTAGCCAGGTCGAAGCGCCGATCTCGCAATCATCAGAATTGCAGGCTCCGCCGAGGACAGAACCCACAACCCTTCTGATGCGAGCCCGACGCTCTACTGCCTGAGCTACCGCGGCTTTTCAGGTATCGATCTTAAGTGAAATTTTCCACAGATTTCAAATCCGTTGAAATTTTTACTCTATCTTTAACGGTTCAGGAGATAGAAAAAGAATTAAGTGAGTCCAGTTAAAAGATTTATCGTCTGACTGGAAAATCATTTCTCCTCGCAAAATTAAAGCGGAAACGAAAAAAATAATCTTCTCCGAGTTGCTCACGATGAAAAACACTTGCCATGGTTCCAAAGGCTGATTTCAAGGTCACGTGGGTAGAAAAATTACAGATTCGGTATTTTCTTCTTCCGGAAGAAACACGTTGAAAAGTCGATGGAGAATAAAACTATTAAATTTCTTTTAAAATCTTCCAAATTGAATTTTAAAATTCGCTGCGACCCAAAAATTGCAAAAACATTCGGACTACCTGTGTGCCAAATCTCATTGTTGTAAGTGCCATAGAATCGTCAGAATTTTGCGGCAACAAACAGACAAACATACACTTCCTTTTACAATAGTAGAGATATATTCATTAACTCCAACTTGGAAAAATAATTAGTCAGGGGAGGCAAGTGTAAGTACTCAATTACTTCTATACAATGATATAAACTAGTACGCATAATTCTATCGCATTGATGATTCATTCATCAAAAATACATCATGTATGTTCATTGGCACCAACTTGGAGAAATAATTAGGCTGGGGGGAACGAGTATAAGTTCCCAATTACAAAAACGCATCATATATGTTCGGTGCTGCCAACTTGAGGATATTATTAGGGGCAGAAAAGGTACTCAATTACTTCTATACAACTGCAAACTAGTACGAGCAATTCTGTTAAGGATTGATGATTCATTCATCAATTATTCAGGTCTTTCACACATCTGTACTCTAGTGCCTAGTTAACTTGACTACAAATATGCGTTCCAATATTTAACATGCATAAGCGTGCGCATTTTGACTTCCTTTCCCTCTATACTTATTTCACAGCTTTATTATTATAAATGCAACGAAACAGTGCATGTAACTTTAAAACTGTGGGGCCGTTGTGACTTGGTGAGTTTGTCCACTGCTCACGACCTTATGAGTTTGCCCACATTATGGTCTTGTGCCATAGAAAACCAAACCCAACTAAATCTCTCGAACAATATTGTTCAAAGAAAATTTTTGAATGTGTAATGGGATAGTGTAAAATAACTTTAGTACGAAGTTATAATACATTACAGAAAAATATGCTAATCATTGTCTCATATTTAGGTTGTTTGGTAGGTAATTAATCCCTGAAATATGATCTTAAAACAAAACAAAGAAGACTAAAAACTAATAATAATAATAAAACATCAATGAATAAAATCGGTAATGATATTTCGGAACAGTAATTCTCACCAATCTTCCATACCTGCAATGATGTTAAGTTAAGGCTTACCAATCTCCAAAACCGATAGTAATGTTTCGAACTGTAATTCTCATCAATCTCCAAAACTGGTAATAATGTTTCAATAACAGTAGTTTTCACTCATCTCTAAAACTGGTAGTGATTTTTCGAAATGTAGTTATCATCAATCATCAATGAGGGTGAAATTATTCTGTTACAGTAGTTCTCACAAATCTTTCAAACCAGTGTAATGATGTTTTGGTTAAAGTAGTTCTAACCAATATCCAAAACTAGTAATAATGTTTTCGAACTGTAGATCTCATCAATCTCCCAAACCAGTAATACAATTTTGGTTACAGTAGTTCTAACCTATCGCCAAACCAGTGTAATGATGTTTCCGTAAAAGTAGTACTAACCAATTTCTAAAACCTGTTGTGATTTTTCGAACTATAGTTCGCATCAATCATCAAAAGCGGGTGTAATGATGTTTTGGTAACAGAAGTTCTCACTAATCTCTCAAACGGCGTAATAATGTTTGGTTATAGTAATTCTAACTTATTTCCAAATCCGGTAATAATTTTTCGAGAACTATAAATCTCACCAATCACCCATACAGGTAATGTTGCTTTGGTTACAGTAGTTTTCACCTATCGCCAAATTCCGTGTAATGATGTTTCGGTTACGGTAGTTCTCAACAATTTTCAAAACCGGTAGTGATATTTTGAACTGTAACTCTGACCAATTTCCAAACCGATAATGATGCTTCGGTAACAGTAGTTCTCACCAATTTTCAAAACCGGTGATACTATTTCCGAACTTTAGATCTCACTAATCTCCAAAACTGGTAATAATGTTTTGACTACAGTAGTTCTCACCAATCTTGGAATCTGGTGTATAATGATGTGTTTTTGTTACAGTAGTTCTTACCAATCTCCAAATCCGGTAATAATGTTTCGGTACTGTAATTCTCACCAATCTCCAAAACCGGCAATGACGTGTTTCGGTAACAGTCACTCTTACCAATCTCCAAAACAGGTAAATGCCAGCCCTTGATCGGGCGCCTGCATACGATATTTATTAAATCAGAAATGGGACTGTAAAAAATAACGAATGTTTTTGTAATAGTAGTTCTCACCAATCTTTTTTTTTCAAATCCGGTAATAATGTTTCGGTACTGTAATTCTCACCAATCTCCTAAACCGGTAATGATGTGTTTCGGTAATGGTCATTCTCACCAATTTCCAAAATAATTACCAGTTATAAAACCGTAGATCGAGCGCCTGCATACAATATTTATTAAATCAGGAATGGGACTGTGAAAAATGCCGAATGGTTTTGTTACAGTAGTTCTCACCAATCATTTCTTTTCAAATCCGGTAATAATGTTTCGGTACTGTAATTCTCACCAATCTCCAAAACCGGCAATGATGTGTCGGTAACGGGCATTCGCACCAATCTCCAAAATAATTACCAGTTACAAAACCCGAGATCGAAAAGTAAACTAGTAAAAAAAAACGAATGTTTCCGTAAAAACTATAATTTTCATTGCAAATTAATTACCCATGAGAAGACGTAAACCGCCGTGCATAACTTATTGATTACTGCTCGAGGTCGATTACCCTGCTTAAATAAGCCGTTGGGAGGACTTTTCTCTTCATAAGCTTAATACTTGCACCGAGCCTGCATGTCTATGGCTAATAAATACGTCTATTCCGCCCACAGACAATTGTTGCGAACTGAAGAAATATCTTTGCGTCCCATCCCTCTCAGCCTGTACCCTGCTCTCTACTTCAATTCCATTAGATTTCCGGCTGTCCACCGCAGAGGTGTAAAATGTTGCTGCGTGAGCGGAATTCCATCTAACTAATGACATGCAATGGATGTTATTAAGCAACAATGACGTGACACTGGCAACAACCGATAGCTATTAAAACCAGAGCTACGGCACTCGCTCATATCCGCCCTTCAATTAGACTCCTACAGGAGGGCTGGAAAGTCCGCTACAACACGAAACATGCGCCAGGGAAAAAACTGTGGCCACTTATTCCCAAGACTGGATTTGAAATCACGTAGACCGATTAAGTTAAATTTTCTGGAGCTGCCAACATAGAAGCAGCTCTTCAATCGCCTCTGGCTAATGAATTCTTAATAGACTCCACTTTTTCGAAATGGGTTCCGATAATATTTTTGGGATGTTTCTCCCATTTAGACCAAATATTGAATGAAGTTCCTGCTGCGGTGAAATGCGACGGCTGGCTGCTTTCCAATCATTCGGGCAGTTGCGGATCGAGGCTGTTTCGGGGTGTTGGCCATCGTATTCAAATGACAGCTTCATTATTGATAATGCCTCGTCTAACAATTTTGTATTTGCCCAACTGCTTCTCTGAGGTGGGTGGTTAAGTTTGGTAAAGGCTTTGAATTTTAAAGTCGTAATGCTAATTACTTATGTGGATAAAGATTAAGATGCTGGTTTTAATATTAATAGTGTTGCTTTTTCTTTCTGTTTAATCTCTTCGTCGTTACCTGACCGTGGTCCAAAGTTACGAGACATTGTAATCGGATTTTTGTTGATCCAGTACCGTCGCCTGCATCCCGTTGTGTTGCCTCCAGAGTGCAACGTTAACCAACTACCTAACTTAACCTCTTCATTCCAGAGGTTCACATTTCTGAAACACCAGAAGTACTCACGGGTGGTTGTGTCTTATGCCTCAAAAGCCATTTTGGCTTTGAAGTTGCAGGAAAAAAATCAAGATAAATAATAAGTATTTATTTAAACACCAAAAATTATAAGTAGGTGTTAACTTAAAAAAACACAGGTTTCTTTCCTTACATAAAACATAACTGAAATTGCATTTGAAATTTTCGGGTGAAGTTCACCAGCACAAGGACAATGGCTGGAGTAGGAACAAGTGTTGAGAAATAATTGACGAGCTGCTTTTATTCCCGGTGAAGCGCAACGGTTGAAGGTTAAATTTGCATATGCAGCAAAACCCCGATTATCCGAGCCCCGATTTTTCCACTTTAACCGAGCTATCAAATATTTCTAAGATTTTTTTTGGTTCTACATTTTCCATCTTTAAACTACCGAAAAAAATTCTGAACTTGATCTCACAAACACTCAGGAAAACGAAATCCGTGACTGGATAAATGCTGACGAACAACAAGAGATTACAGATAAAAATGATCGTCAATAAGGAAAATGAATCTAGCGATGATGATATGCGAGTGTGAAAAAAATACAATGACGATGAAAATCTCCTATAAAGATGAACTAAAAGCTATCGAAAGTGCTATTGAATATATAGAACAACAAGAAGAAGCGACACTAGCAATCCTGCTATTCTTTAAAAAATGGCAAAACGTTGCTGCGGAAAAATGGCAAAGAAACGTAAAACAAAAAAAATAAGGATTTTTTTTAAGTAAGAACTTTTTAACTATCGTAACAATAGGAATTGCATGTGGTGAGTCTGTATAATTTATGTATTTGTTAAAATATACATTTAAACCTACATGATTTATTTTATTTCCAATTTTCGCTTTAACCGAGTTTTTTGGTTATCCACATTAACTCGGATAATCGGGACTCTACTGAAGTTAGTTCACATATATGCTGGTAAGCTTCTTCTCCGGGACGCCGTTTCAGCAAGGAAATTTAGTTAGTCTTGTGACGTCAGAACGCCACACCATATTTGGTAAATAGTGGCCTGTTTCCGCTTATTAACCGGACATGGCTATATCCAACAACACCTACATAAGATTGGGGTGGCTACCTCCCCGATCTGTCCGCTTTGTTGTGATAGTTTTATGAACAAACAACACCTTTCGGAGTGCTCTAGTTTACAGGACATTGACACCAGGGATACTTCTCCCCAAGGACTTTATTCGCTATATTGGAAGGCAAGACAGGGTATGGCCGAAAGGCCTTAAGCTGGGATTAGGATAAAAAAATATTTGGTCAAGCTGTGCCCGACAAAGTAAAGCAAATGGACATACATGCGCAACGAAAACTTGTTGACGCAGAAGAGATAAATAAACACGGGGAGGAAATAAACCTGCGCTATCTATAACTCGCAGGTTGCTGGCGCTGTGGGCAAACACACTGAACCACGACGACACCGAAGTGTACACAGACGTTCACAAATGAGGACCTTTGTTTGTGCTGGAAACGCTCGGTGTTTTGGTAAAATCCTATGCAAAAAGTGTCTGTTAAACTTCTTGGGAATAACTTGAGTGTTAAAGGCTTAGCATATGTTCACTTAACAACATATACTATCAGCTAACTCTAGACTTGAGGCTGTCGGTCATCGAAACTGTCATTCACTTAGTTTCATTTTCAGGTTTTACGAACAGCTTTGCACGAAATTTAATGTAACTTACAGATATAATACTTCTTCAAACCAATTTTGGAGTTCTTAAATTTGTTTTTGTCGCTGCTAATGTTTGAAATAATTGTATTCTTTACAAAATTGAGCAGTCTCAGTCCATCTCAATGTCTAAAAGAAAAAAAATGGGTTATTCGTAATATATGATATAAGAAGTTCTGTCAGTCATCTTGAGCATTTTGTGCTTGGATCTTTAGGGCTTAGTATGTGTTCATTTAACAACATATACTATCAGTAAATTCTGGACTTGTGGTACTTGGTATCCAAAGCTCATTCACTCCGTTCCAATCTGCTTTATGAGCTGCATTTCTTTAAATATAGAGAATAGGTCTAAATATTGGGGGTAAATAAAATACTCGTATATTCACTCCTAGTGAAAAGAAGTATGCTCCCATATAGTTTTAATTACATAACAAATATCAAAACGTAATACAGACTCATTAAGAATACAAATCTGTAATTTTAAAACTTTATGGACTTTTTATATGTGAATAACATAAGGTTTTAATATTTGATTCGATTAAACTATACCATTACCATTAGACTATAAGAATGATAATAGTTATAGTTACGGATTACCCGTTTATGAGAAAAATTACTATGTTCTATAAAAAAGATAGTCAATACTTATTCAATCCTAGTGTATTCTGATTAGCTGGATCCTAGAGTTGTTAGAATATTCTGATTAAATCAAAGTATTTTGTTCCTTAGATTTTTATAAAGTTTTTATTCTTCATAAGTGTAGACTAAGTTAATTTACGCGGCACTCACGTGTTTTAACATGAAATGTAAATACATTTCAATTTAAATGTATTTTAAGGTAAATTTTAATTTGCTAGGCTAATTTTCTGAAATAATTAAATATGTGAGTTTGAACAATGTAAGTACTCGTATCTACAGACACTATTAAGCAACCTTATACTCTTATACTGTACTAACCAGTTACAGTAAAAAATAAATTTCCTGACGTTATTTATTTCTTGTACTGACTTCGTTGGACATTTTATTGATGATGGATGAAATGTCAGAATTTTTAAAAACAACAATATTACCATGCCTAGCCCTTCAAGCAAAGTTTTTCACATCCTAAATTAACCTCTAAAATGAAATACACAAACAAGAAACTTGCTCAGTGTTTTGGAACTCTTAAGAGAAAAAACAAGGCCGCAAAATCTATCTTCGCCATCAGATGCTTTCAATTTTACCAGGGAATTTTCTTAAAAAATAAATATTTTCTATTTCAGAATGAAAAAGTGTCCTGATAAAAAATACATTTTGAGCATCCACATTTAAAAAAGATTTCTTATGACTTTGAATTTCTGAGCAATAAATCATTGAGTGGGGCTTCTGAAAATATACTTGATTTCAAAATAATTTTTGACTGAAGGGCAAGCTTATGACGAAGCAGTTCATTTTAAAACGGATCGAATATGTCACAAAAATATAAATAATTTGACCTATCTCTAGTCATAATTTTACTTAAATCCATATTAAATGTGCAGGTATATATCACAGTCCCTGGTAACTATGCAAACAACATATCTAAGTCTAAACCACGTATTATAATATCAAAACATGATCAAAATTCCAATATAAGCGAAAACCAGTTTGTATCTTTATGATAGGAGTGGTAATGGTAATTTATCAAGCACTGAAGCAACATATAACGGGCTAAAGGCAACGGTCCGGGATCAATCTCCAAGGTAAAGATCGAGGACGACACAGCGTAATTTTGAACCACGGACAGATGATGAGGTTTACACCTGATCTGGCACCCCACTCTCCAAACCACGTCAGCTATATATTTATGAATCGGTTATCACTAAAACCCCCTGTGTAGTTACTCAAATAATTTCAAACTTTTTATTGATAATATAAATGCAATGAAGATTTAAAACTCGTGCCTGTTTCAGATATGAATATTCCCCTTAACTACTATTATAAAAACAATAAAACTACCACAAAAGTATCATGAACTAGAATGTTCAATCATGACTTGATGCAGTATAAAATCTACAAATAAAACTCTGTCAAAACTTGTGTAGTTATTCAAATGACTCGAACTTTTTATAGATATATATAGAATTATATATATAGATAGTGTAAAAAACAATATTGCTTTAAAATACGTGCTCTGTATCATATGCATGAGTTTTTACTTATTATTATGCAGTAATAAAACCACTACAAAAGTCTCATAAACGAGTATCGCCAACAATGCCTCGAAGCAGAATAAAAACCTACAACTAAAACTCTGTCAAAGCTAGTGTAGTTATTCAAATGACTCTATTTTTTTTGTACATATATATATATATATATATATATATATATATATAGAATTATAGATAGAGTAAAAAACAATAGTGATTTAAAATACGTGCTATATATAATATACATGAGTTTTTAATAATCATTATGCAGTAATAAAACCACTACAAAAGTCACATAAACGAGTATCGCCAACAATGACTCGAAGCAGAATAAAATTCTACAACTAAAACTCGGTCAACGCTTGTGTAGTTATTCAAATGACTCGAACTTTTGATAGATATATATAGAATTATAGATAGTGTAAAAAACAATAGTGATTTAAAATGCGTTCTGTATTTCGTATGCATGAGTTTTTAATGATTATTATACAGTAATAAAACCACCACAAAAGTCTCATAAACAAGTATCGCCAACAAAAACTCGAAGCAGAATAAAAATCTACAAATAAAATTTACATGACTCTTTAACCCTTCTTTGCATAGTGGTGAAAATTTCCATCATAACATTGAATGCCCAAAAATTATATAAAAGAACAAGTTCACTTTAAGTTGATCGTGTCTGGATACTTTTTTAATGTCCATTGCATAAAAAAAACATAGCTGTCATAAATAAGCAAGTGTCACTATCAGTAAAACGAGCTTGAAGTTGTCATTCCGCTGTTTGTTGTAGTTGCAATAAACGTATGATTTCGTTTTTAATTTTGTTTTATTATATTTGAGTTTCTATTGCTAAAAAAGTGAAAATGAGTGGAAGAGAGGTTTGTAACATGTGTTTCTGTTATTTTTAGAGCAATTTCTGAAAAAGTTTGCGTTTAATTTAAAAAATACCACATGATACCATCATATTATTTTTTTGCTAAATTTATACTATAAATATATATTAAGATTTTTTTAACCATTTTTCCTTTAATTTTGAACATGAATTATATCACCTTGATTTATTTCACCAATAAAGAAAAAATCATGCAAAGAAGGGTTAAAGAATAACTATGAAACCTAGCAAACAAATCATTGTTTTAAAAGACAAAAGTATCCTATATAAACTGAGTCAATAACACCAGAAACGTTATCTTTGATATATTCCCTGACTGTTAATGAGTTCTAGATCATTTCTTAAAACTAACATGAAATTAAACGAGGTATTCACGAAAGTCTCAGCTAAAGAAAGTACTGAGAAGCTTTTTCACACAAGTAAAAACCATTTTATGCCGGGTGTTGGTGCAAAGAAAAGAGAACCCATCAAAAGAAAAACTCGGCATCCAGCTCTTAAAGGTGAAATGGGAAGAAAACAATCACAAGACATCGCTACAGTACCAAGTGGCTTCTCTCAGAAACGTGAAAAGATCGCTTCTTTCAGAAGGTTTTATAGGTAAAAAATAAACGTCTGGTTCTTTTCTCATATAACAAACAATCTTACCGATGCCATAAATTCGAATGAATAAGTAATAAGATGGAAATTGCATAGATATTTTCCTTAGGCGATACTGATAGTCCTGGTGATATATTAATTGAAGTATTTTCAATTTACAGAGAATACTCATTAGATTATTGCTATTAACCCTTACGTGATGTGTCGCAAACTGCCTCGTAACTAGGGATTCGACATCGACCGCAAAACATCGATGTTTTGAAACATCGATGTTCAAAATTAAAACATCGATGTTGATAATACATCGACCCAAAAACATCGATGTTTTTAAAATTAAGTGTATTTAAACTTTTTCCCTCCTTTTCTTAAGACTGATTTAGCAACTAGTCATGCAACATCGACAGCAAAACATCGATGTTTTTAAAATTCAGTGTATTTAAAAATTTTCCCCCCATTTCTTAAAAGTGGTTTAGCAACTAGTCATGCAACATCGACAGCAAAACATCGATGTTTTTAAAATTCAGTGAAATTAAACTTTTCACCCCATTTCTTAAAACTGGTTTAGTCAATAGTCGGTTGTGTTTCACCAGTAGGATGTTAGTTAAAATACATAACTTATAGCTATTCCCACCTAAATTTAGCATTTCTAATGCAGTAGTTTCTCAATGAGTTCAAGAAACTTAAATTTCTATTCGGGATGTCTAGTGCATTATGTGTTTTAATTTATGTCCCTTATTTTATAAGCTTGATAGGAAAGTTTAAAAAACTCATTGTGAATTCAACCATAATACTTAAAAACTCTTTCTAAGCTTAACCGGAATACTTAAAAACTCTTTGGAAGCTGAACCAGAATATTTCATACTGTAGGCTTAATCAGGATATGTATTTAAAAATATCTTTTTTTTTTATCAATTTAGCAGAATATTTAGAAACGTGTGTGAGCTTAATCGGAATATTTAAACTAATTTAGAAAGCTTAACCCTAATACTTAAAAACTTACTTAAAAACTCTGGTAAGCTAAGCCAGAATAATTAGAAACCTCTGTCAGCTTAATCAGAATATCTAAAAACTCTCTCAGCTTAATCAAAATATTTAAAAACTCTATGTAAGTTTAACCGATTACTTAAAAGAGGAATTGAGGTCAAAAGCTAATGAGCTCGTTGAAACAGAAATTTATATTTTAAAGTATAAAAAATGCTGAGGACCGGGGTAACTTAGTTCAGTTGGTAGAATCGTGAATTAGCAACTGGAGAATCGCGAGTTCGACACTCGGTCCTAGTAAAGACTGTGAGGGCAAGTGCACTTTAAATCTCTCGTGGCCTCAAAGCCCTCTCCCTGGTGTTGTCTGGCTGTTTGGAAAGTGATGCACCAGCTCAGGTGTTGGGCTCATCATCTGGCCGTGGTTCAAAATTACTCGGTGTTGTCCTAGGATATTTCCTTCGGGTTTAAACACAGACCGTCACCTGTTGTGTTGCTCTAAAAATTACTCTGCCTACCTTTAAAAAAAATATTAGATAGATAGGTATTGAAAATTTCACCACACTGGATCAAATAACGGGTTATTGGCGACCGTGCGGGATTAATTCCGGATGAAAAGATCCGAAGACAGCACCTCGTAATTATGAACCACATAAAATGCTAGTTAAAGGCAGAAAACAACATTTAAATCAAGAACATAAAAGTTTCACCTGTTCAATAAATAAGTTGTAAACATGTTACATCATTTAAATGATTTATTACAGTTCTATCTCAATATTGTAAATTTTTTTGATAATATTCATAACCTTCCCACACATTCAGTACAGGTACACTACCCTACCAAAATGGACGAGACAGCAAGACGTGATGGTATAAGGGAAATAATACATGCTTTAATAGGGGGATGGTCCCCCACGTGCAGCAATTACACTAGCAACCCTTCTGGGCATACTTTCAACAAGGTTTAGATATACAGCAATGGATATTTGTGTCCACTCCTGCTGTAAGAATGTCGCCAGATCAGCTGTAGATTTCGGAAGTGGTTACCTGGTTCGTAAGCGTCGCTCTAAGTCGTCCCACAAACGTTCTATGGGGCTTAGGTCGGGACTCTGAGCAGGCCTGGGAAGACCTTTTACATTCATATCTCGATACCACTACTTGACAGAGGCTGTAACATGACACAGAGCATTGTCAACCTGGAAGTAACATTCGTCCATTCCATAAAATTGCCAGAGCGTAGGAAGAATCTGATTGTTCAAAATATTCATGTAGGCGTCGGCGTTCAATTGACCAGGAACAACATACAAAGGTCCCAGGCCATTCCACGAAAAACACCCCCAAACAAGTAGTGTGATTTTATGAAAATCCGCTGATGTCCGATCCATTATTGTAGGGTAGTGTATATTTTGGTTTCGTCCTGCTTCATTTGAGATTTAGTAGTGGGTTGATGTTTTGCATCAACCATTTTTTCCAGTTTTTTTCATCCAGTTTTTTGATAAAAAAATTGAAGAGAAATTATTTTATTTACTAAAACTTATATCTAATCAATATAATATGTGCCGTTCGATTCTCTGACCTTTTTCATCTCTCCTTTAACTGAATAATTCCGCGCTCATAGACGTTCTGAGGTTTCTGGCAAAAGAACTGATCTAGGGGATGAAACTTTCTGAACCATTTACGCCATGTTGACTCGTCAATGCCCACTACCATCACCCTGCACAACAAATATCTTCTTTGCGTCTGCGAAGCATTCTTGTCTTTTCGGAAATGAAAAACATGTGTCCAAAATGTTCCTTATTTTCTGCCATTTCTAATGCTTAACAAAATTTAAATAGCACCATCCATTAACGCGACGATTTTTCATCAAAAAACTCGCTTAGACTCCTTCTTGCAAACAACATCAAAACTTTACACGTGTGAAGAAGTTAACACTTCGGTTTTGCGATGCAATGCCATTTAGCGCCAAAAACGGGACGACCTTTTGTATTAACCCAATAGTTGCTAATTGCAATTAGGGATGCGACAGCAATGTCGATGTTTTTTAAAACATCGATGTATTTACCATCGATTTATTGGAGCTGATATTTGTTTTAACATCGATGTTTTAACATTGTCTATGTTTTTACGTTATCGATGTTTTATTTTTGAATGAAAAAAGTACCGTAGTAAAAATTAAGAAAAATAACCGTGCGACTTAGTATTTGTCAGTGATGGCAACTTCCGTCCCATTAGAAAGAGTTTTTTTCCTAACTGGTGGAATAGTTAGTGAAAAAAGAAGTCGGCTTACTGTAGAGAAAGTTAACAAACTTCTTTTTTACAAACTGTAAATAACAAATATAGGAGCATATAATAATTATAGGCCCCGATATCTTTTTATTTACAGTAAACAAAAACTAAGTTTGTTACGTTCCTTCCATAAGTTGATAAATAATTAATAATAACTAACAGTAATTATTGTTATGCCTTCCTAATTACGTATACGTTACATAGTTGGTAGTACCAATGTCAAATTGTTGTAAATATTATTTTATTTTATATTATTCAATTTGAAAATAAAAGATTTGTTAATTGTTATATGTTTTGACAGTGAAAAAAAATCCCCCCCCCGGGCGAACATTAGTGTTTGAGGTTATTAAACCAGTTTTAAGAAATGAGGGGAGGAAAAAGTTCAAATGCACTGATGTTTTAAAACATCGATGGCTTTTGGGTGATGTATTAACAACATCGATGATTTGTTGTCGATGTCGCATCCCTAGTTACAATTCGCCAGCACTGAAGACCTTGAGAATAGATGCAGTCTGCATATCAACAGCATTCCGTGTTGCCGCTTCCATCGAAATGGCGATTTCCGTGGCGTGTGTGCCAGTTAAGGGGACGCAGTAACCTAAAAATGACCAAAATGTCGATTTTTTTTATTATTTTATATTAATTATACAACTTTTAAGAATATGTGTGTCAAATTTTACAGCTGTAGCTACATTATTTAGCGAGTTATAAAAGTTTTTCTACTGAATGTAAGTAACGAAACCGAAAGTAGACGGTGTTTTGTCTGCACACACACATATGACATAAACACTATCGTGTGAGCCTTACCCTTTTCGTGTTATTTAATTTTACGAGACTTTCTAATGCTTGCTTTTTCAGTTTGAAGTGAAATTAATTGATCCACACGTGTTTATTCACGAGAAATTGTTGTTATACTGCTGAATTCGCTGAATTGTGCTTGTTTTCGTATTTTTTTGTGAGGTGAAGTGCACAAATCCAAATTTTCGAGTTCTCAATCTATCATATTGTAAACAAGTCTATAGTTTTGACATTATAGTTGTTATTTTCATTCTTTTTTTATATTATATCCCTGAATAATGCCGAAACGAAAACATTCCAGCGCTGCTTGTAAACAAAAAGCTGCCAAGCGATAGTGTAATGAAATATGCATTGGAATATCTATGCATTCGCTTGCTAATTTAAGCTTTCAAGACCTATGCTTTGTAAATCGTTAAAAACGAGTGTGAGGGAAAAATTGAATTGTGATATGGATTCTGAAGTTCCTCAGTATTTAATAGTATATGAAAAGGTTCTTAATGGACTTGTAATAAACTTACTCTGCAGTACGTGTAAGTCTGCTTCAGTTATCATTGACATAGATGTAAAACTTGGATTTTCTCACATAATAAGTGTTTTTTGCTCCACTTGTGATGCAACAAAATGCAGTATTTATACGTACTTCACCCAGAATTCCAAACTACGAAGGATCTGAAACTCAGGCACTTGATGTCAATATGCGTGTGGTGCAGTCGTTTTTGAGTGTTGGCAAGGGAGACCCATATTTAGCACTGTAAAAGTTTTACATGCGCATGAATATGGGTCTGCCTTCAAGTAAGGACCTTTTTGATAACTGCTATGTATGCACCATTGTTTTTTTCATGGCATTTCAACATACAAGAAACCTCAGTATTTTAATACCCAGCTGGGGAGAATTCTTGGTGTTTCTACAGACAGCTTTAGCTCGTGGGGATACATCATGCTATCACGTTGATAATATCAGACACCATTGAACGAGAGCCATTTGGGCAAAATTATGCCAATTTACCATAGACGCCTCTAATGAGCACCTAGAATGCTATGTGAGATGCATCACACAAAATGCTAATGAAATTCATCATAACATCATTTGCAGCAAGTGTTCGAAAGAAACATCAGCCACTCAAACCCGAGTCAGCATTGCATTGTTTTTCTTTAGAAATAAACATGTTTATTTACCAATGTGGTGAAAAATTATTCAGGATTTTTTTTGATTTGAACAATAATATTAATATCAATGAACAGTATAAGTTAATTCTTTTACTTAATTAAGTGCCATTTAAAACTTTAATGTGCTTTTTCTCAGCTTCTTTTTTTTCATGACAACAGTGTATTTGAAACACTATGGCTTTTTTTCTATAGAATGTAGAGTTTTGAAACTTTATGTTGGCTGTTTATTATGACCTATTAAATAACATTTTGCATGGAATAAGAATTTGGAAAAATAGTTATTTTTTCAAAAATTACTGAAATTAGCCATAATTTTTTTTTACTGTTTTTCGCAGTGTTTGTTACAAAAATATCTGTAAAAAATTAAATAAGAGTGGTATGAACAATCCCATGCACAGAATTGTTGGGAACACTTCATGAAAGGTAAATAAATACAAATATTTCGAAAACAGTAAAATTTTGAAATAGAGTAAAAATTTTAAAATGTTGAATTATTTTTAAAATTTTTTAAATATTGAGAATGTGAAAATGATTTTTGTCTTTTCTATTTTATTTTTAATGTGTATTGCAACTAGGTACACAAGAACATTACTTTGTAAACATTTTGTAGTTTTCAAAATAGAAAAAAAGAAAAAAAAAACATTTCTCGCACTTTTTCAGCTAGTTTTTTTCTTTTGATATAAACATGTTTATTTGCTAATATGGTGGAAAATTGTGATGGATTTTACTTTAAAATACTTTATTACGACTTGTACAATAATATTAATATCAATGAATAGCATAAGTTAATTCTTTCATTTATATAAGTGCTATTTAAAACTTTAAAGTGCTTTATCTCAGCTTCTTTTTTTTTCATGACTATAGTGTATTTAAAATAATAAGGCTTTTTTTGTAATTGGTGTAGAGTTTTGTAACTTTTTCAGGTTGTTTAGTATGACCTATCTAATAATTTTGTGCATGGAATAAAGACTTAAAAAAATAGTTATTTTTTAAAAAAATTACTGAAATCAACTATGATTGTTTTTTACTGTTTTTCACAGTGTTTGTTACAAAAATATCTGTAAAAAATTAAATAAGAGTGGTATAAACAATCCTATGCATTGAATTGTGGGAAACACTTCTAAAAAAATAAACAAAAATAATAATTGAAAAAAAAATTGGAAAAGAAGTTTGAATTTTTAACTGTTGAAATATTTAAAAAAAATTTAATTTTTTAAATATTGTGAATGTGAAAATTATATTTTTTTTGTAATATATTATAAATGTGTATTGGAACAAGGTACACAAAAACATTTTTATGTAAATATGAAAACAAAAAACAATGTTCAAAGGGTACCGTGTCCCATTAATTTCGATTCCGATAACAGCCTTCTTCGAATTGCTTCATCCTGAATACCACACACGATTCAATCGCGAAGCTTCATGTATAACGAAATTACAAACTTGCAAAATTCCGCTAACCTTTGTAACTCAACAAAAGCTGTTTCTGACTCTCCTCCTTCATGAATGTGGCCGCTGAATCTGAACCCTTGAGCAATTATCGACGGTAGCCGAAATGTCTATTTAAAATACAAACAATCTCCTGTAGATCGCGAAATATCGGATATTCAGGTAGGTATGTAGTTAGTTAAATTCACACAAACAACAAAAGCTGTTTCTGACTCTCCTGCTTCACGAATGTGGCAGCTGAATCTGAACCCTTGAGCAATTACCGACGGTAGCCGAAATGTCTATTTAAAATACAAACAATCTCCTGTAGATCGCGAGATATCGGATATTCAGGTAGGTATGTAGTTAGTTAAATGCACACTGGTGCAACATGCGGACTATTGGAAACGGTCCAAGATCAATCCCTCAAAGGAAAAATCCGAGGACAACACCACGAAATTCCGAAACGCGGTCTGATGACGAGGTCAACATCTGAGCTGGCACTCCGATCTCCAAACCTCCTCTCCACACCAACGTAAGAACATTTCAGGACATCAGCCCCCGTAACGGTCTTTGGCTGGACCGCGTATCGAACCGGTTGCTAATCCGATGCTTACCCAACTGGCGGCCCAGGCAATTCTGGAGTCAATAAGTCCTTCAATATACCTTAAGTCAAATGCCCTTTCACGGTTTCGACTTCAAGAATTTAATATTAGAATTAAACTGTTCAGCTCAGTTTCCTCTTAAACCAAACGTAATCTGCCGCCCAGAGATCTCTGTAGTCCATTTATCAGCCTTTGGAGTCACAGAATGCCAAGTCCACCTCCAGTTCACAGCTACTCTGCTGTATCCATATTTTTACGTGATGTTAAATTGTTTGTCAAGACTTCTTTAAAATACATGTCTAAGCGATTTTATGGGCATTATTATTCCACACGAGTTTTGATCGCATGCAAGATTTGTTTAAGTAGGCGGCTTAAAAAGGTTGAGAATTATACTCCATTGACTATATTCAGTCCACGTAGAAACTTGTAACCCCGAAATTAGAATTACTTTTTCTTACGTTATAAAAACTGTTTAACGAGTAGTGAATGACCAAAAAGGTGACTTTATCCTAATCTTTCCATTGTCCTCGAGAATTTTTTTTTCCAAGTTATAAAGTTACTCCCTCAACACGAGAATTTAATTTTATTAGTAAATTTTATTATTAAAAATTAATTTTAACTATGTGAAATCATTATATTAATTCATTATAGTTAAAATAAATTGTTATTAAAATTCAAATTTTGTACAATTTTATTAAACCAATCTCAAAAATATCGCATAATAAACGAGACAGTCTGAGGAATGTTTCACCAACATTAGTCTTAGAGGTATTTGTAAAAAATTATTTTTAGAGGAAAAATATAAAAATAGTATTTTTATGTTCGCAGTTTAAATATTATTGTATACTCTGTTCTCTGATAAATCAACGTGTTGAAGCCTAAGCATTAATATTTAAAATAATAACCATATGAAGTAACTTTTTAAAACATTTAATTTTACTAAACACTTACGTGACTTATCTAGTAATATATAATCGCTTAAGTTAATAACGTTAAAATAATACATTTATATTTGATAGTTACATGTAATTTATCCTCATATTTTTATTTTAGAGTGCTTTAGTTTGCAGATATATAATAAAATGCAAAACTACAACAAACGCTTAGACAATGTTCGCTCTTAACTCTATTTCATGTTATAAATAAAATGTTTGTACTAACGCTAAACTTAAAGGTTTTATTATTTCGTAATGCAATACTGGTGTTGTTTAAGGTCATATTTCATACTTCGCGCTCATTACAGATCAAATTCTGATTATTGAAATATGTACAGTCGCGAAAACAAAAATGATCTACCCTTCTTTATTCAAGCTATTTTAACAATAGAGAAAATTCAAAGACGACGTCTAACGTCTTCTATAAATTCATAAAATTTGCATAAGGGTCGTCAACATATTAAATTGAGCACCAACTTCATAATTTCCAATAGGAACCCCTATTTCGAAACACAATTTTAAATCTATATCAAAATTTAACTTCATATACCAAATTTCATGTCATTAGGTCTTACCTTTTCGAAGTTATGAGTACATCAAGATTGGAGCTTCTATTGTTAAATCAGTTTCTCAGACTTTTATGGATACCGTAATACTTTGCTCCAATTCTGCTATCATTTCGGAAATTTCAAGTTTTTGTTGTGTTAAAACAATGAAGTCATTCTTTCCTGATATGAATAAATTCTTTGAATGATAATGAACAAATTCGTTACCTAAAAAACTTAAAAAATATGTGTAAAAATTTTTTATTTTTTTTAAACTTTGGAGCACTATTGCTCTGGGGTTTGGGAGATTTGAACCTTAGGATGTTCTTGTTTTTTGCATAGGAAGGGCTTCTTTGAGCAATTAATGCCCAAGAAGATACAACTAAAATTGCACCACAGACTTCAGAAGAAAAAAATATATTCAGTCAGGTTCGACAAATTGCATCTTTTAATAAAAACACACTCAATGCATGTATAAATTGTTAGTAAGTTATGAACAAAAGAAAGAACAATCAAGCTTTCACATTGGTCATCTGACACAGTGACAAAAATAATAAAGTAAAACAAGTAGTAACGTAAGTAATTAAAAAATCACTTATTGGAGTTCAGTTCTTCATCCCAGCTAATAATCTGACCAGGATGTATTTCACCCTCATACCTCATGACAATGAGCTGATCCGGAGTTTTCCTAATAGCTTCAATGGTATGTGTTTCCTTTAATAATTTGTTCAGATATCACATCTGATGTTTCATCTTCTTACAGTTGAGTAGCATGCGTTTCGATATCATCATCCGACTCATCTGCTATGACAACATCTTCATTACCTGATGAAACAGCATCATATTCAGCCCTCTTTTTCTTTTTTGAAACTTCTTAGCCATCGTATCTCTTTGTTACAATATTTCTTGTGGTGCAATGACATCACATTTTCGGTGCAATTTTACCCCAAAGTAAACAAACTATAATAGATACAACAATAATAGTAGGAAATCAAAATAGATTCATGAACATTTTACTCTCTAGTTTCTTAATACAACATTATGACACTTACTTTGATTGGTTGCTACCATTTATGTGCAGGTCACATCTTTTGAAGCTAACAAATCACTGTTTATTGTAGCACGAATAGATTACATTGAAATAACCTTCTCCCTCACAAGTTATTGTCCATGGTCCCTGTGAGAAACCCTGTGATTAGAAACCAAAATCACCCCCAATCGAACCACATCACCATTGTGACGACATCAAAAACGTTTTCCGTTTTTTGGAGCTAAGTTACCTCCGGTGGAGCAAAGTGCTGTTTTACGGTATCTTCCTAAATAAATATTTCTATGGCGCTGATATTTTTTACCATGTTACTGTTATACAACCCAAGCAAAGTCCACCTAATATTTTATTTTTAAAATAGTTTTTAATATGAAATAATAATTAATGTTTGAAAAAATTATGAATTGGAACCTATTATATTTTCATAGGAATCTATTTAGAAGGACTTTTAATATGGCTATGCAAAATTTCAGGTTATTCTGACAGTTAGTTTTTCGCACTACATTAAATTTTCTTCATTATTGCGATTGCAGGGGTAACAAAAAGTTTAAAAGACGTTTGACAAACCTCGGATAATAATTCTAGGATCGTTTGCACTTGGATAGTAAATATGATGATATAATTCTCAAATCACTTGAACTTGTATGAAACACATAATAACTCTCTGATCCCTGAAAAGAAATGTGAAATAGTTTTGAAATTTGGAATTCGGGTTGCGATAGTTAAAACTAATCTCGATCTACGAATAGGGACTTTCTGTGTGGAGATGATCCCTAAAACTGACACCTATTTTCGGATTGAATATCTCGGGATATAAAGGTAGTAAGGTCAAAAATTTCATATCTAGACTAATTTATCTGATTACGGCATCAAAATATGGTATTTGCGACACGGTGAATCCGTAGAGGACGTTATTCCTTATTGAATGATATCTTTGAATATGCTCTAGTATGAATAGTGCTCGAAATAAAAGAAGTGGTGGTTTTTTTTTCGCTACTGTACAAGCACAATAATTACATTAATTACATGTGTTGAGACTGACGACTTAAAATAGTTTTGTAACTTTTTCTGGTGCTTTTAAAATTCTTCCAGCAAATAAAGAATATGCACTTTACTGAAACATTTTCAGTATTTACACAAATGTGGAAGATAGCTATATTATTAGCATCATTTTAATACACGGGGTTTTGGTTTCATATTTCACTGCGTTTGCCTTATTAATACATGATACGAATACATGGAAAATATTTTTTATAAAAAATGTCACTATCATTTTTAGTTTTTTTCAAGCCAAGCTTCGGGCAGGACGATTTTATTTGAAGCCCCATTCAGTTTTTCAATTTCTTTTCAGGTAAGCGGATCCATTATGAATACAGGACATAGTATCATATTTCGCGTAGAGTCAATGGATTCTGATACTGTAGTTAACATAACTGAAGGACCACTATCATACAGATATCGTTTCGAAGAAATTCATCTACATTATGGAAGAACAGATGACAGAGGATCTGAACACACGCTAGCAGGATATTCATTTCCGGCAGAAGTGAGAAAACCTTTATTAATTCTCAATTTTAACTTTTTATTCATTTTACGGATAGCATCGCAAGTATTAATCAATGCTAGGATTTTGATGATTTTGTATTTTTTTCTGGTAATACTCAGATGTTCATTCCAGTTAGCAGAAACACGCTCCATAAAAAACTAAGCTAATTTAGCTTTGGTGATTGTCCCTACAAGGCATGTCGTCATTAGCAAACTAACCAGATCTTGATGGACGAGAAATCTCGTCATTAAAAACACTGACCTAATCTTGATATTGTCATCATCAAAAAATGGCAATGTCTTCATTATTCGTAATTTAATCGGCATTCTTTTTTCTGCTATTACTTAAATATTCCTTCCAGTTAACAGAAATACGTTCCATAAGAAACAAAGCTAATTTAGCTTTAGTGATTTTCTCGACAAGGCATGTCGTCATTAGCAAACTGACCAGATCTTGATGGACAAGAAATCTCGTCATTAGAAAAACTGACCTAATCTTGATATCGTCATCATCAAAAAATGGCAATGTCATCATCATTCGTAATTTAATCGGCATTCTTTTTTCTGCTATTACTTAAATACTCCTTCCAGTTAACAGAAATACGTTCCATAAGAAACACAGCTAATTTAGCTTTAGTGATTGTCTCGACAAGGCATGTCGTCATTTGCAAATTGACCAGATCTTGATGGACAATAAATCTCGTTATTAGAAAAACTGACCTTATCTTGATATCGTCATCATCAAAAAATGGCACTGTCTTCATCATTCGTAATTTAATCGGCATTCTTTTTTCTGCTATTACTTAAATATTCCTTCCAGTTAACAGAAATACGTTCCATAAGAAACAAAGCTAATTTAGCTTTAGTGATTTTCTCGACAAGGCATGTCGTCATTAGCAAACTGACCAGATCTTGATGGACAAGAAATCTCGTCATTAGAAAAACTGACCTAATCTTGATATCGTCATCATCAAAAAATGGCAATGTCATCATCATTCGTAATTTAATCGGCATTCTTTTTTCTGCTATTACTTAAATACTCCTTCCAGTTAACAGAAATACGTTCCATAAGAAACACAGCTAATTTAGCTTTAGTGATTGTCTCGACAAGGCATGTCGTCATTTGCAAATTGACCAGATCTTGATGGACAATAAATCTCGTTATTAGAAAAACTGACCTTATCTTGATATCGTCATCATCAAAAAATGGCACTGTCTTCATCATTCGTAATTTAATCGGCATTCTTTTTTCTGCTATTACTTAAATATTCCTTCCAGTTAACAGAAATACGTTCCATAAGAAACAAAGCTAATTTAGCTTTAGTGACTGTCTCGACAAGGTATGTCGTCATTAGCAAACTGACCAGATCTTGATGGGCAAGAAATTTAATCGGCATTCTTGATGACGATATGTCTTGCCATTAGCAAAATTGGACGAGATGTCGCGTCGAACCCTTTTGGAGGGTTAAGTGCCTCTTTGTTAGGGCATTTTCAGGCATTTTTCATGACGTTTTGCTATTTTGTAATTATTATTTTGCGTGTTTCGGTGTTTACAAGGAAAAGGCGTTTTTAAATGAATTTGTCTCAAATTGCCATCGCCTGTCATTTAAAACTTTTCTCTTGTTAAAATTTCACTTAACAAGTGACATCTCTTTGAATTAACCATACTTTTCATTAACAAAATAAGAAACTTAGTTGGTAGATAAAATGTAAGTAGTTAAGTTGCATTTTGAGATTATTTTTTATCGTAGAGGGAATGTTGAGATTCTGTTTTTTGTTTCATGAACTTCTGTTTATAAAACGTTTTTCAGACTAATGTTTAGTCCATTTTTTATTGTTTTGGAGCATTTTTCATAGTTTCTTCCACCTTTTTTGTAGAGAAGTTTTTACAAATTTTAAGCGTCATCAATATCCTAGTCATAATACTAATCAATCATAGTAAATTATATGCATTAACATCATGAGCATATATTATTTATACTAAATATATTCTATAAAATAATTCATTGAATAACTGAAAAGTTGTCTGCGGGGTTTGATAAGGCTAAGATATTTTCCCCTGTAATTCTGTGGCCAACATTTTTCTTAAAACATACCCTTCTTACGTTTCATGTAAAACTACATTTAATGTATTATCCAGTTTTTAACCTTTTATAGTGGCAAATTAATGTAGCGCGAAAACGGAAGAACAAAGCAAATGTCACTGAGTTTGCGGTCGTATATTTCCTTTCGAAACTGTACATGGGATATTTCAGGCAGAAAATAATTGAATTCGGAATCCAATTTCCAAATTTTCACATAATTCTTTAAACTATAACAGATTTAATTAAAGTTCAACAGAACTGAAATTTCAGTTTCATTAAATGATAGTCTACTTTTTCGATTTCTCAAAGAACTATTTTGAATTTCCTCCTTTTAACTTCATATTTGGGGTTGATTCAGGACCGTCGCTAATTGTCCGTTGTGTTGCTTCCTTCAATGACGGTGACATAAATTCAACATAATTCGCTCGTCCTTCAGCGCTATACTAATTACATAACGTGTGACGAAAATTCAACTACCTGCCTTCTTTTAGACACACACACACACACACACACACACACACACACACAATTATTTTTAATTTCCTTCAGTAAAACCATTTTTTAAGAGACAAGATTGTGTACATCAAATTTTCTGTTCTTGCATTTACGTTTACTTACGTCACTTCTTCCAGACTTTTGATTACTCCAAATGCTAATTACATGAGTTAATTTTATTTATACTTATAATTTTTTTTGACTAGATTACTTAGTTTATTTCTAATATTAATTAAGCTAAAATTAATCTAATTACTAGGTTTGAATGATATCAATTTTATATTATTTAATGCAGATAAATGTTTTCCAAGTGTAACTATTCAGTACAATACTAGTTTATTTCTAATATCAATTAAGCTAAAATTAATATAAGGACTAGGTGTAATCATATCAATTTTATATTATTTAGTGCAGATAAATGTTTTCCAAGGGTAACTATTCAGTACAATACTAAAGTTACATACTGTATAAAACGAGTTTATTCTTTTGTATTGTAAATTGCATCTATTCAAAAACATGATCTCAGTTGCACTCTAAATGAAGTAAACATTAATATTTTACTTGATACTAAATTCCTAACTTGTCGTATACTTGTCCTAAATGCATTAGCCCTCCTAATGGATGCCTTGACAAGGTATCTCATCTTTTACAAAACTGACCAGATCTTTATGGACGAGATTATCTCGTCATTACAAGTAACTGACCAGATCTTTATCTCTTCATAATAAAAAACAGACCAGATCTTAATTGACGTGAACATTGCTCTCGTCATGATAGAAAAAACTGACCAGATCTTAATCTCGTCATCATAAAAAACAGACCAGATCTTAATTGACGTGAACATTGATCTCGTCATGATATAAAAAACTGACCAAATCTTAATCTCGTCATCATAAAAAACAGACCAGATCTTAATTGACGGGAACATTGATCACGTCATGATAGAAAAAACTGACCAGATCTTAATCTCGTCATCATAAAAAACAGACCAGATCTTAATTGACGTGAACATTGATCTCGTCATGATAGAAAAAACTGATCATATCTTAATCTCGTCATCATAAAAATCAGACCAGATCTTAATTGAATTGAACATTGATCTATTCATGATAGAAAAAACTGACCACATCTTAATCTCGTCATCATAAAAAACAGACCAGATCTTAATTGACACGATTATTAATCTCGTCATGATAGAAAAAACTGACCAGATCTTAATCTCGTCATCATAAGAAACAGACCAGATCTTAATTGACGTGAACATTGATCTCGTCATGATATAAAAAACGGACCAGATCTTAATCTCGTCATCATAAAAAACAGACCAGATCGTAATTGACGTGAACATTGATCTATTCATGATAGAAAAAAATGACCAGATCTTAATCTCGTCATCATAAAAAACAGACCAGATCTTAATTGACGTGAACATTGATCTCGTCATAATAGAAAAAACTGACCAGATCTTAATCTCGTCATCATAAAAAACAGACCAGATCTTAATTGACGGGAACATTGATCACGTCATGATAGAAAAAACTGACCAGATCTTAATCTCGTCATCATAACAAACAGACCAGATCTTAATTGACGTGAACATTGATCTCGTCATGATAGAAAAAACTGACCAAATCTTAATCTCGTCATCATAAAAAACAGACCAGATCTTAATTGACGGGAACATTGATCACGTCACGATAGAAAAAACTGACCAGATCTTAATATCGTCATCAAAAAAAACAGACCAGATCTTAATTGACGTGAACATTGATCTCGTCATGATAGAAAAAACTGACCAGATCTTAATCTCGTCATCATAAATAACAGACCAGATCTTAATTGACGTGAACATTGATCTCGTCATGTTATAAAAAACGGACCAGATCTTAATCTCGTCATCATAAAAAACAGACCATATCTTAATTGACGTGAACATTGATCACGTCATGATAGAAAAAACTGACCAGATCTTAATCTCGTCATCATAAAAAACAGACCAGATCTTAATTGACGTGAACATTGATCTATTCATGATAGAAAAAACTGATCAGATCTTAATCTCGTCATCATAAGAAACAGACCAGATCTTAATTGACGCGATTATTAATCTCGTCATAATAGAAAAAACCGACCAGATCTTAATCTCGTCATCATGAATAACAGACCAGATCTTAATTGACGTGAACATTGATCTCGTCATGATAGAAAAAACTGACCAGATCTTATTCTTGTCATCATAAAAAACAGACCAGATCTTAATCTCGTCATCATGAAAAACAGACCAGATCTTAATTGACGTGAACATTGATCTATTCATGATAGAAAAAACTGATCAGATCTTAATCTCGTCATCATAAAAATCAGACTAGATCTTAATTGGCGCGAACATTAATCTCGTCATGATAGAAAAAACTGACCAGATCTTAATCTTGTCATCATAAAAAACAGACCAAATCTTAATTGACGCGATTATTAATCTCGTCATCATAGAAAAATCGTCGATGACAAGATCCTCCGCCATTAGCAAAATTGACCACATCTTGGTGGACGTGATATCTCATCGAAACCACGTTGAGTATTAAACGCACGAATTTGTTTTCTAAAGTATTAAGCAACTGTCGTGATTTAAACAATTTCATACCTACTTCATTAAATAAAGCATTAATCTAGAACACACTAAACCTTCTCTTCATAACGAAAACCTTTACCAACAAAAAAAACCCTCTTCCGAAAACTCCCCCAAAACCGCAGTCCCAACCTACAACACCTCGTTAAACCACATAGTCGGAGACCTATTTCAATTTGGACCCGAAGCAACACAGAAGCAATTCATATCGAAGACAAAAACGTTTCTTCTTTTCCAGGATCTTAATCTCTTTTCTTTCCCTACAATGCTTTTTCCCTTTTTTTTCGCAATTTATGTGGACGAGACATTGGCAGTGTCTCCCTCCCCTCTTCCAATTTCGATGTAATTGAGCATTCTTCGGCTAAAGACGCCTCACGTGGTCTGAGGAATCGCTGGTGAATCTAATGCATATTGTATGGAGACTTTTTGCGTTCTCTGCCAGTGACAGAAGTCGTATATCATTACAAGAGCCTCTAACGACAAATTATTCTACAGCTAATGGATACTATTCAGAACAGTGCTACGGGGAGACCGGAAAAAATAGAAGATATTGAGATGTTGAATATTTATCAAGTTAGACGTTGTTTATTCGAAAATTTTCTACACGCATTTAGACCATTCTTAGTCTAATTTCGAGGAATCGATTAATTTTCAATATCATATACAATATTTGAAATTTGTTCAGCTGTAAATGTATGTGGCAGAGAAGTCCGGTTTTATTTATTACAAAATTATTTGCTTAACCCTTCAAGTGATTTTGACGCTATATATCGTCCGTCAAGCTCTGACCAATTTTGATGATGACGAGATAACTCGTCATCATGATATTGCCGAAATTTTGATGATGACGGAATCAAGATTTGGTTAGTTTTCTCCCTATGGCGAGATATCTCGTGAAAATGCAGGTATTTTGGTGAGGACGAGATCAAAATCCGGTTTTTATTTCTAATGACGAGACATCTCGTCTGTCAAAATCCGTTTTGTTTTAGCTAACGAAGAAATACCTCGTCGAGACGACCAATAGGAGGATTAGCTATAAATTTACCGACCGTTTTTAAATACCTATTTTTCCGAAACGGATTAAATGACCCATTACTACACGCATTTAGACCATTCTTAGTCTAATTTCGAGGAATCGATTAATTTTCAATATCATATACAATATTTGAAATTTGTTCAGCTGTAAATGTATGTGGCAGAGAAGTCCGGTTTTATTTATTACAAAATTATTTGCTTAACCCTTCAAGTGATTTTGACGCGATATATCGTCCGTCAAGCTCTGACCAATTTTGATGATGACGAGATAACTCGTCATCATGATATTGCCGAAATTTTGATGATGACGAAATCAAGATTTGGTTAGTTTTCTCCCTATGGCGAGATATCTCGTGAAAATGCAGGTATTTTGGTGAGGACGAGATCAAAATCCGGTTTTTATTTCTAATGACGAGATATCTCGTCTGTCAAAATCCGTTTTGTTTTAGCTAACGAAGAAATACCTCGTCGAGACGACCAATAGGAGGATTAGCTATAAATTTACCGACCGTTTTTAAATACCTATTTTTCCGAAACGGATTAAATGACCCATTACTACACGCATTTAGACCATTCTTAGTCTAATTTCGAGGAATCGATTAATTTTCAATATCATATACAATATTTGAAATTTGTTCAGCTGTAAATGTATGTGGCAGAGAAGTCCGGTTTTATTTATTACAAAATTATTTGCTTAACCCTTCAAGTGATTTTGACGCGATATATCGTCCGTCAAGCTCTGACCAATTTTGATGATGACGAGATAACTCGTCATCATGATATTGCCGAAATTTTGATGATGACGAAATCAAGATTTGGTTAGTTTTCTCCCTATGGCGAGATATCTCGTGAAAATGCAGGTATTTTGGTGAGGACGAGATCAAAATCCGGTTTTTATTTCTAATGACGAGATATCTCGTCTGTCAAAATCCGTTTTGTTTTAGCTAACGAAGAAATACCTCGTCGAGACGACCAATAGGAGGATTAGCTATAAATTTACCGACCGTTTTTAAATACCTATTTTTCCGAAACGGATTAAATGACCCATTATCGATATTTGAACTCCTGGAGCAGAGGAATTAGCGCTTGAAATAATAAATAAAATTATCTTTAAATAGTAATTTAAATATTATAAACAAAATAAAAAATAATAATCATAATAAGCAAGGTATTTTATTTTAACTTCTTATTCAGTAGTTTCACTTTTTTAATTATTCTATAATAAATCGCAAATAATTTTTCACACTTTTGTACAGATGCATGGATACACTGCAAAACTTTTTCCGGCAACTCTTGAGCTATAAAAAAGCCAACCAACTGCTAACCTATTTCTTTCACAGAGAATTCGATTTTAGTGGTTTTATTTTCATAACATTGTCTTATTTGGTACTTTTAGTAATATTAGTAATATTGCAAAAATTACAGTAATTACTTACACATTAGTAATATTGCTTAAGATTGCCGATTATGATACCAGATTGGTCCCTTTCCAAAGTCATACAAGAAAGCATTTATTCCGGCTGAATCATGAATAGTGAAATATACCAGCAGAGACAATCTACGATTCACGTTACATTCACACTATACCTCTTTACAGGGGTGTGTTGGAATATATGGAATGTATATGGAATTGTTTTGGAGTTGGCTATGTTGTAAAAACACATAAAATGTAAAACCGGTCAAATGATCCATCACAGTAAAAATAGGTATGCTTCATACGTATGTCTGATGCAGGGAGTGGTGAAGAAAATGTATACAGCGTACCCCGACTTACGTGGACTCGGAAATACGCGGTTCTTGATTTTTGTCGTTTGGAAGCACTGCCGCCCGCTATCATCAGTACTTTTTCATGCTGTGATACGCATTGGACACGTTTCGCACAGATCTACGTACACGATTACGATTCTATGATTGATGGAAGCTCTACCTCGACTTACGCTATTTCGATTTTAGCGTGTTTTGTCCGTCCAACCTATAGCGTAACATTGGGTAATTCTGTATACTAAATTACTTTTATAAAAATTTCAGGAAAACCTATAAATCTTATGTATGGTAATTACAAGTCAAAATTACTAAAATGTAAAACAGGTCAAAAATAACCCAGCAAAAATACGTATATTTCATACGTTTGTCAGATGCATGGAAAAGGGGAGAGAAATATATGCTACTAAATTAATTTTACAAACATTTCTGGAAACGTCATAAAGTTAAATGGGGTAAAGACTTATTACATGAAGCAATTTCAAGTCAAAATTTTTAAAACTGGTCATTTGACCCGCTCGGTAAATTTAGTACCTAAGCAGCAGTTTTTAAACTTTTGGTTCACGGCTCTCTTTACCTGAACTTCCCCTAGCTCCATCCTATAATTGTCTTTGTATTAACCCTCCAAGTGGTTACGACAAAATATCTGCTCCATCAAGATCAGGTCAATTATGGTTATGACGAAATATCTCGCCGTCAGAATGTTGCAGATTTATACATAATGATGAGATCAAGATCTTGTCAGTTTTCTTTCAATAACGAGATATCTCGCCCATAAAGATTTGGTCAGTTTGGCTAACGACGAGACATCTTCAAGACAACCACTAGGAGGGTTGATCCTCCTGGTGCTTGTCTCTACTGAACATCTTGTCATTAGTAAATACAACAAGATTCTAATGATACCTCTAATTATCAAGATTAATCAAGACTCATGATATCAAGATACCATATCTCGTCATTTAAAGAAAACTGACCAGATTTTGATCTTGTCATCACCATAAGAAATCGGTAGTAATTTAATGATGAGATATCTTGTTATTTAAAGAAAACTGATCAGATTTGTATCTTGTCATCACCATAAAAAAAATCGATAATATTTTGATGATGAGATATCTCGTCATTTCAAGAAAATTGACCACATTTTGATCTTGTCATCACCATTAAAAAACGGCAGTATTTTAATGATGAGCTATCTCGTTATTTAAAGAAAACTGACCAGATTTGGATCTTGTCATCATCCTAAAAAAATCAGCAATATTATGAATATGAGATACCTAGTCATTAGCTCACTGTGTCAGATATCGTCGAAACCCACTTGTAGGGTTAAATGAAACATTTAAATTTGATGTAAAATAGTATAATTGCATTTCAATTTTTTAAGATTTTTATTTCAACTTAAAAAATTTATTTTTAACTTAGACTTAATTTTGATTTTTGAATCTGCACTCTTTAAAGAAAACAATTGTGTTTTCTGAAAAGAATAGTATGAAGTATTCTATTCCTTAAGAGTGGTTTTAAGTATGTTGTGAAGAAAACCTTTGGTTTGTTTTTTTAGTTACAGATATTCGGCTATAACTCAGATTTGTATAACAATATTTCTGAAGCTCTTGCGGTAAGGAGAAGTGAAGGAGTAGTTGGGATTGCTGTACTCTTACAAGTAAGAAATATATTCTTTCCTTTATACTATTTAACAAGCATAAATAAAGACTATTTTTAAGCATTAAAACAGAGTAATAAAATGGCAAAACTGCTAACAGTATCAAATTTCATTCATTTTATACTATACAAAAATAATGAATGAGTAATAATAAAATATAAAATTAATACCCAAACTAATATATTTTCGTTAACATAGATTCTTCATTGATAATATCCACGACATAATGTTCCAATTTTTATAAATTGGTAATCACCTAAATTATTAATACCCTTATACTATTATAATTTTCAGTCTTGGAATATAAACATTATTATTGTTTTTCATTAACTCACCTGTTGTTATCTCGACGAAGTATCTCGTCATTAATAAAACTGACCAGATCATGATGGATGAGATACTTCATCATAAAAAAAACTGATCCGTTTGGGATCTCGTCATCACGTAAAAAAAAAAAGTGATATATCTTACTGATGATATATCTCTTCATTAAAAAAATTTGTCAGATCTTGATGGACGAGATATCTCGTAGAAACCACTTGGAGGGTTAACTAGTTTTCAGATAGCTCTTACAACAAATTAATAAGTAATGTCGTTTGTTTTATGTTCGGTCATAATGTCTCCCGAGTACTTAGTTTTCTAAGAAGAAAACAGCTTCAGAAACTGTATTTGATATACATACTATTCTTGCTTGCTTTAGAAGGGGGTTTCCCTAAAAGTATTAGTGAACAAATATTAAGTAATGTAAAACCAATTACTCAATAAAGTCGTACCATATCATTCAAATTAATTCGTGGCTACCAAATGTTTAGTTTCCTAAAAGACAATATTACGAAACTACGTATTCGGTAGACAGACACACGGTATTTTGCCGAAGCGGTGCAATAGTACCTTTAATAGATACCATATCAAACGCAAAAATGCGTGAAATTAGGAAATAATTTTACTATCACTTATATCCATTACTTTTTAATGGAAAATAGCAATACAACTTCCTCCGTTTTTCACACAATCCATCCGAACAATTTGACTGTTACTTCTGTCTCAATTGATCCTATAAGAATTGTGTCATTTTTCAAATTTCGCTGCCTTCATTACATTTGATTTGAAAACTAAGGCTATTAACCTTGATCTATATCAAGCTTTGTTTTGCAGATGGGTGATTTATCAAATGCAGAGCTCCGAATTCTAACCAGTCAACTCCACAGAATAGTTTACAGAGGTGAGAAGTTTTCAAATTTCTGAACCGATATAATTTCCGTTCTAGGATATAATTAACTCTACTATTATCAAATGAAGTATTTGTCTGTATGTATACAGTGTACTGACGAATCTATGGCACTTACAATAATGAAATTTGGCACACAGGTCGTTCTAATTTTTTGCAATTTTTGTGTAACGACCGATTTTTTAAAATTTAATCTAGATCATTTTTAAATTTATTTATTAGTTTTTCCAATTTCGTTCTTCTCTCCTGAATGTGACGTCATTGAAGAAGCAGAGGATTTTGCGAATTTTTGTACACAAAGTTTTTCGTCCTAATACCTTTGGAACCATTCCAAGTTTTCCGATTCTAGCTTGTTTTGATTTACGTTCTTGATAATAACCACTTCGAGACCATCACAGCGTTGCCTGTGGAGTTCGTTTGCGAGGCAAACCAAATGGGAATACTTAGCAATCACCGGGGGTTAGCAAGCGTCAGCGAGCAGTGGTCACACCTGACCCCATGAGAAAAACTGTTTCGGGCAACGCCGTTCTGGTCACGCATTGGCTAGTTTTCTATTGAAACAAAAATTGCTTTTTTTTAAATGTATTACAACTACAAAATTGAATCACTTCTCAGCAACTGTTACATTAATAATAAGAAGAAATACAATTTTACTAATTAAGACACTAAAAGCATATTACAACTAAAATTAGAGTTAAAAGTTCTGAATTTATATACCATTTTAAATTAAATATATCTATCGAAGAGACTGAGATTATTCTTCAAAGGTGGTAACTTGAAAATTTTTTATGCGTTTTCAAGTTAATTTCCGAACATTATTATTCCTTACTTTATATGTTTAAGCAATTGTGCTAAATTATTGAACCTCGCTATATATAGTATTTATTCATTTTAAGACCTAAGACTCTTCCAAAGGAAAGCAAATATGACTATGAAAAATTTTAATATTTATGAATCAAAAGTAATATTTATTGAACGGCACATTTTAATCCTGAAATACGTCACACGAAAATAATATATTATAGACTCTGATTTTTACAAGAAAACAGTTTATATACTATATATGAATGCAATTTCTATTCATATTGGTTTGCTGATAAGCTATAGAATTTCAATACATTTTTGATTTTCAACCCTTTTATAACCTTTAAGTCATATTAGATGATAACGTTACTTAAAAAGAGTCAGATAATTTTATAATTTCATAAATAATTAATTCAGTTGATTCTTAATATTTCCTGTAATGTTCGTTAGTACTATTTCATTACTTATTTATTGGAATGTTCTTTATCCTTCCTATGCATTATATTTATAAAGTAACAGAATTGCATGATTAGAAATTGATTAGCGAAAAATCGAATTCAGTACAGCTTTGATTTAGACTTTTTTGTTGAAACGCTTTGGGTACGTTTTTGGCATGCTTTTCATGTCGTAAGGAAGATTCAAATCAAAGAAATAAACAACCCAACGTGATGCGATTGCACAGTGATATGTTTTGAAAACAAACTGAAAGTTTCAATTCTTCAAATTTACAGAAAACGGAAAAGAATTGGGAAAAAATTCTAACGAATATATTAAAGAACCGAGAAAGATCCGGAAATGGAAATTTTAACTTCGCGAAGTTGCCAAACTTTCCTGATAAAATGGGTTTCCTTTGTCTGACACAACTCGCAACAAAAACCACGCCATCAGCGCTTCACATTAAAGTCTAAATCAAAACTATACTCTAAATTCACCCTTGTGTTAGAACAGCGTTCCCAAACTCGCTGCCCATGGGCATCATCCGATTCGGCATAAACTGTTTTGCAAATTTTCTGTCAGAGAATTCAACATTTTCTACAATCATTTTTAGTGGCAACAAGTTATAAAGTAAAACAAATGAAACATTTAAATCTAACGCGAAAAATCCCACTGTAGTGTCAAGTTATTGGCATAATTTTGTCGTTGACATTTATGGATAGGAATTTGTAGATATTTTTTTATGTTGTTTTTGTTGTTTCTCATGCCTACACTGGCAGACCAGAGGAATGCCAGGCCCGTCGAAGACATCAAGAGCCGGGGCGGGGGGGGGGTGCGCCTTCCATGTTATTGAGCCCCATTGGGACATACATGACACATCCGTTTTACAGGAAGGCCCCTTTCATACATCCATTCACTCACACATATCGTAATTTAGATCCCAATCAGAGGCCGATAACCCTTTAATCAGGTACCCCCAGAGGTATTGATTTGGTATGGGAACATGGGGAGACTTTGTGACCACGACCTATTTAAAGTGCCCCAGTCACCATTAGTGAACACGACGGTCTTAAGCCAGGTCGAAGCGCCGATCTCGCAATCATCAGAATTACAAGCTCCGCCGAGGACAGAACCCACAACCCTTCTGATGCGAGCTCGACGTTCTACTGACTGGGCTACCGCGGCTCATATTTTTTTTTCTTCTACCATTAGTACTTGATACAAAGACCAAGCAGTAGCGTGCACGAACACACAGCACAATCATCATAGTAGAGACATTATATAAAATACTATAAAACCAGGAACATAACATTTAAAAACAACGGAAAAAAGTTGTTTAAATAGTATAAGCAAACTGTAGATCTAGGAAGTCAATACGACTGTAGGGCACGTATCATCTCTCGTGCACGAATTCTTAAGCGATATTTCTCATAAATATTTCCCACCAAAGTCGGACAGTTCTCAAGATGGATTGCATCCTTAACAACTCCATAATCACATACCATGTAGGTTAGGCTAGGAAGAAAATTAAATCTAAATACCTTTAAGTTAAATGCCTTTAGAATTTATAAATATTACATGAGCTCCCATAAGTTCCTGCAGTGCCTAAAGTAGCAATGGCAAGGGTCTAAGTTTGAGACCGCTGCCGTTGCAATGTTATTACATTTCACCTATTCAGTTAAAATATTCATATTGCATATAATGTTTATTTTTTAGGGCAAGAGGCTCACTTGCAGCACTTATCCGTCAGAGACCTCTTACCGGACACTCGTTTCTTTATGACGTATGAAGGATCCTTGACCATGCCAGGCTGTCAAGAAACAGTCACATGGATCGTGATGAATCGGCCCATTTACATCACCAAGCAGCAGGCATGCATTAATCTCAATTATGATACCAAATTATTGGTTAGCAAGAAAGGAAATTTCGAAAAGCTTTCGAGCTTAAGCTGGGTTGACACAGGCATAGACTTACTGGCGCCATTCTATTTACCAGTTGAACGTTTTCGCCAATCTCAATTTTCAGTACAGGAAGGAATTGTGCAACATTATGCGCTACCTTATGCATAAAAACAAACACGCTGAACAAGTATCAATCCTTCAATTGGTTTCGACGAGATTTGAAGAACTTTTCTAATAACGAGGTATCTCGTTCTCAAAATATTGAGGATTTTTTTATGGTGACTTGATCTGTTCAGTTTTCTTCGAACAATGAGATATCTCGTTCATCAAGATATTGTCAGTTTTGCTGATGACGAGATACCTCACCACCATGAGGATTATAAGCGATTACCAGGCTCCATTCTGGCTCACCAAATCAGGTATACAAAGGCATATGTTTTGTGGCTAGCGTTCGTATAGGTGTGAGTCATATAGGCAAAAGTAAAGTTAGAAGGCTTCTAAATTGGTTGGCAGCTTGCATGCACGGTTCGAACTTGCACGGCAGTAAAGTTGGAATGCTTCCAAATTCTTAGGAGCAGTGCACGGTTCGAACTTGCAGGCCTGTGAAATTGGAAGGCTTCTAAATTTTCCCCTTTTCTGAAAAGTATCAGTTGAAAACCTTACTTTTCCTTAACGCTCCGCTGTTTCAACGCGGTATCTCTCTCGTCCATGAATATCTGACCATTTTTGCTGATAACAAGGTATCTCATCATCACGATACTACCAATTTTTCGACAGTAACAAGATCAAAATCTGGTCAATTATGTACTAATGATGATGTTTCTCGTCCATGAGGATCTGACCATTTTTGCTGATAACAAGATATCTCATCATCACGATACTACCAATTTTTCGACAGTAACAAGATCAAAATCTGGTCAATTATGTACTAATGATGATGTTTCTCGTCCATGAGGATCTGGTCAGTTTTGTTAATGACGAGATACCTCGTCGGTAGAACCACCAGAAGGATTGAGTTTTGCAAGCCAGTGTATATACAAGAAACCGTGAAATCGGTGCTAATACCCTTTGAATCAAGAAATAAAGTTTAAATGCAATATAGGACGCTCAAAAATTGTCTACCATTAATTTTGGAATCCAGTCTATTCCTCTGCTTGGTGCTAGCAAATCTAACATGTGTTAACCTCACTTAAGACATCAAATTATTGGTTCAAAGGATAACGAAGTTTCGAAAAGCATTAGACTTTAGAGCATTTAAGTATCCAGAACATCTCCCTCCAACTCTCTCGCTAACAAATATTTTTACTTCCAGCTCTACATCCTACGGAAGCTAATGCAGGGGGCTGAAAATAACCCGAAAGCCCCCCTTGGGAATAATTTCCGGCCCCCTCTGCCATTGAATCAAAGGGTCGTCAGAACGAATATCGACTTCAGGCGAACCGAGGTAAACTCATTTTGCATTCAGTAATATGTTACCTCTCAAGATCGGAATCCCATTTTGCTTTTCACACAGGTAATCTCGGAATTTAGAGTCGAAATCGAATCAATTCCCTCTCCAGCCGTGCTTTTGCTTTCGAGACTTCATAATCTTTTATTCAATTAGTATCCTAAGACATGGGAGGAGATAAATGATGTAAAATAAGACTTTGGGCACGTGAATCAATAATTGAAATCGATGGAGAAGCAGGTGCTTAAGCGTGTGCTTTGCACGTCCGGCACACGTCCAATTCCAGGAACGAATTTAGGAAATCTCAAACTTCGCTCGCTTAGTTTTGTTCCGAAAACAAACTTTCTGCGCAGGTCACAGTTCAAAGGGAGGCGAGAGGATTAGCTTTTTTGAAAATTTCGCAATCTGCAAGACAGTCGTCTTAAGTGCTTGACTAATTGCTGCGTTTGGTTGGAGGCAGCGTGATGTGCGTTTCCAGGCTTCTTATTTATTCTTTCGGTCGGTCAAGATACGGTAAGCTGCAGAATAGAGGATCTGATGATTGGTACAAAGATCTGATGATTGGTAAAATAACAGATTGGCATAAAAATTGTTAGTTATTCTTCTTCCGGCCTTTTATTACTTCTTCAATATTTGGTCAATATACTATTAAATTGTAGAATGATTTGATCGTGGTACAAAGATCTTATGATTGGTAAAATAACAGATTGGCATAAAAAATGTTAGTTATTCTTCTTCTGGGTCTTTCATTATTTCTTCAATATTCGGCCACGATACTATTAAACTGTAGAGTGGTTTGATCATGGTACACGGAGAACAGATTAGCATAAAAAAAGTGGTTAATATTCTTACGGTCTTTTATTATTTCTTCATTATACAGTTAATGTGTAGTGTGGTCTGAAAAGGAAATAGCATAAAAGAATGTTGTTGTTTTTTCTTTCGGTCTTTTAATATTTCTACATTATTCAGTCAAAATACACTTAACGCAGGCCTCGAAATAGATTTTTTAATACAGGTGCACCGTGTGCACCTAAGTTTTTAAATTAGGTGCATTGAGTGCACCTTGTGGGAAAAAATTAGGTGCACAATTATATTTTCATGTGCACAGTGCACCTGTGCACCCGGGTATTTCGAGCCCTGACTTAACGTGTAGTGTTGTCTAATGATGGTGCACGAAAAAGGAAATTGCATAAAAGAATATTGGTTATTCTTCTTTCGCGGTATTTTATTATTTCTTCAATATTCGTCCAAGATATAGTTAAAATGTAATGTGCTCTGTATGTCTGTAGTAGGAGATGGAGCACGGAAAAGAACAGGAGGGCCTAAAAATATACATATAATTATTTTCTCTTTCAGTCTTTTATTATTTCTTCTGTATACAGTTATAGTGGAGTGTGATCTGATGATGGAATACGTAAAATAACAGATACCATAACAGAATATTGGTTACATAATTCTTCTTTCAGCCTTTTGTTATTTCTTCACTATACAGTCAAAGTGGGGAGTGATCTGATGATGGAACACGGAAAATAACACATACCATAACAGAATATATTGGTTACATAATTCTTCTATCAGTCTTTTGTTATTTCTTCACTATACATTCAAAATGGGGTGTGATCTGATGATGGAACACGGAAAATAACAGATACCATAACAGAATATTGGTTACATAATTCTTTTTTCAGTCTTATTATTTCTTAACTATACAGTTAAAGTGGTGTGTGATCTGATGATGGAGCACGGAAAATAACAGATACTATTTAAGAATTTTGGTTACATTATTCTTCTTTCAGTCTTTAATTATTTATTCATTATTCGGTCAAGACACAGTTGAATTGTAGAATGGTCTGATGATTATGCATGCAAAAAATAATAGATGGCATAAAAGAATATTGGTTATTCTTCTTTAGGTCTTTTGTTATTTCTTCATTATTCGTTCAAAATACAGCTAAATTATAGGGTGGTCTGATAATGATACACAGAAAAAACATATAGCATAAAAGAGTATATTTGTTTACATTTTCCTTTTGATCTTTTATTACTCTTGTATTTTTTCGGTCAAGATACAATTAGACTGTAATAGTATGATGATTGTGCATGAAAAAATAGCATAAAAAATATTGACCTTAAAGTTTACCAAATACTTTGGAAGATATTAAAACAGGGATGCACTTACGGAGTGGACTATAGGAGTTACGCCCTCCGACACTTGGACAAAAATACAAATACACAATCCAGTCACATCAATGTGACCACCACCTACTTTCGACGTCAACGTGAAATAACCAATCACAAAAGGCAGGTGGCTGCACATTGCAGTGGAGTGTATATAAAGGATGACCTAGGGCATCGGAAAGCATTTCAATATTTTTCGTAATGCAGAAACGTAGCGATTTATCGGACGTCCAAAAGGGCATGATTATTTGCTTTCGGGCCAAGGGTGGAAGCATTTTGGAAACAGCTAATTTTGTGAACTGTTCACGTGCTGCCGTGGTAAAAGTATACTGTGCATGGCAAAATGGCACTATCCAAAATCAGCGGCGTGGCACATGTGGTGCACCACGGGCTATAGATAACAGAGGCGAACGAAGGCTACGGAGATGCGTTCGGGCGAATAGACGTGCAACTGTTGAGCAACTGAACGCCCAGATGAACCAAGGGGCTACCTAGAGTGTATCCTCAACAACGGTTCAGCGAACGTTGCTGCGCATGGGCCTCCGCATCAGACGCCTGGTTAATGCACCTATACTGACTGCCGTTCATCGGCGACGAAGGCTGGAATTTGTACCCCAGTACCGCAACTGGACGACCACAGAGTGGCGACAGGTGGCTTTTTCCGATGAATCACGTTTTATGCTCCATTGGACAGATGGACGTTGGTGTATACGGCGTGAAACGTCTGAAAGCAAACACCCTGCAACAATTGCCGGAAGGATCCAGGCTGGAGGAGGGAGCATTATGGTTTGGGGAATGTTTTCCTGGCATTCACTTGGTACAGTCATCATTGTGGAAGGCACGATGGATCAGCACAAGTACGCATCTGTCCTTGCGGACCATGTCCACCCTTACATGCGAATTATTTTTCCTCAGAATGATGGCATCTACCAGCAGGACAGTGCGAGGTGTAATACAGCTCGCAGTGTATGTGCGTGGTTCGAAGAGCACCAGGATGAGTTTAACGTACTCCCCTTGGCCAGCAAACTCACCGGATTTAAACCCAATCGAGAATCTGTGAGACCACCTCAATCAATTTGTTCGCGCCATGGATCCTCAACCGCGTAATCTAGCGCAGCTGGCCATGGCACTGGAGTCGGCATGGCTCAACATCCTCAACACCTTCAGAAACCTAATTGACTCTCTTCCTGCACGTCTCGCAGTGGTTCGCTATGCCAAAGGTGGTTATTCTGGTTTTTGACAGGTGGTTACATTAATGTGACTGGACTGTGTATTTCGTCTATGAAGATCTGGTTAGTTTTGTTAAAAATCTATTCATCGTAGAGACTATCACCCCAGGAGGCAGGAGGAACAGGGGTAGTAACATAATTACTCACAAATCATAAATTTATGACCTATACTATAAAGCTTAAATTGCATTCAGAAAACAAGTCTGATTCGGGTAAGTCTATTTCGGAATGAAGCAGGAAGTTCGTACTACGTCAAATATACTAGCGCCCTCTAAGTATTGCTTGACAGAAAATCCTCTTTTGGATATATACTAATTAATACAGGGTAAATTTTCTTTTTTAATATTGATCATTGTTTAGCTTCCTTTACCACGTCCATGAGTGAAATGAAAGTCGTTTAGTTAATATGAAGACAATGCATCGAACTGAAAACAAGAAACGGATTAACACCTGCTCAATCGGTTGAAAATGAATATTTAAACCTTTCCGTGACAGCACGGGACATAAAAACCTGCTGTATAACGGTAATTTATTGAAATGTTTTCGTTTCAGAAGTGACAACACTCTTCTCACAAGTTATACTTCCAGTTGTCTTAATTTTTCTGGAGGTAAATAAATAAGTCCAGAGCTACAATATGCATTATTAATATCAAGACTGAACGAACGTTTCAGCATAGATGTGTCGTAGAATGAAAACTGTCAAATAGTGCAGATTTCCAACCTGTTGACACGACACCATTTCTTGTTAATTACTCTTTTAACTATAAATTGTAATGGGAAAATAACTCGGTAGTTATCCCTCCAAGTGTTTTGACAAATTATCTCGTCCAAGATTTGATCGATTTGGCAAAGGACGAGATATCTCGAGAAAAAACTGGCCCTATTACTTCTAAGAAAAGTGAAGATCCAAATACAGATCCACAGAACTGATGACAGTTTGAAGCAAGATATTGTACCAGAGGCTGAACACTACAAGGCAGTAGTTATCGACGCGAAGATATATATAGTATATCTACACAGATTATTGAATTCCTTTTGTACTGTATATAGTCATGTAAAAACTCTACACACTCCTCCATTATGAGGAATATACTGTACATAATTATTTTTATAAAAGTAGCTTATGAATGAAAATGTTTAGTATTATGTACAATTCTACAAGCTACTTTTTGCATGCAAGCATAAAACTCTAATATAGCTCAAAATCAGTGTTGTGTCTGGATAAAAATATTACACTATCAGATTAGCGGGCCACATGTAGAAGACCTAGGGCGAGTCCACTTCTAGAAAGGTATTAAATCACTGAGAGATTAGCTATAATACGAAACATGATCGTCGAGGATGATTATTCTACCATGTAATAATCACTCATGTTGCTTATGAGAATTCTATCAGACATAATATGTGCCTTGACTTGAACTAGGAATTTGATAAATAGGGAATAGAAAATTAAAAAATCAAAAATGTCATACAGATCAATCTGATTTGAGTACCTTTGTTCGTTGAGGCATTTTCGTGCATTTTTTCGAGGTTTTAAGGAATTCTTGGGTCTACAATGTTACATCTTTGGAGGTTTTCAAAGATGACTTTTTCTGGATAAATTTCTCAGTTTTCACCTCTGTTAGGGTATAATTTCCTTTGGTGAATTTCAGAAGACTGAACAATGTGACATAGATAGAGAAAAATTATACATCTGTGGTTTCACTGTAAATGAAATTCTCTTTTTAAAGTTTTGAATAATTTACAGATCAGGAAAAATTATTCACACCCTTAATATTACATGGCTTTTATTCTGCTTTGCAATTCTAGACTAACCAAATAATTCGCTATTAGAGAGAAAAAACTAAATGTTAAATAGTGTTTTTTAAGAATTTTTTTGTCGCATACGAGTATCTATAATTGTTTTTATTGCATTACCGCATAATTTGCAAAGTTTTCAAAAACATCCAATCATTCATAGTGCATAGGTCACTTTTTGGTTTTTAGGCAAATTTTTTTTTTTTTTTGGGGGGGGGGAACATTAGTGGAATATTTTCAAGCAATTTTTAAGTCATCATAATACTGTCCCGACTCTTGATCCAACTTGGAAGAGCAGTCTGCGTTTAACCTGTCATCTACTTCAACGAGCGAGCTCGTTCGAAACTGTCTGAATCAGGTACCTCTTCTAGAAGTAGACTCGTCTATGGTCATCTGCCATATCCCCAGAGCCGCGCTGTTGTAGTCTTCTATGTACCTATTCCATTACTATGTATCTTTCTGTATGTTTCAGGGCAAGAAATGTCCAACGATGCACAGCGACATGCACTACAAAGGTATGCCCTTTAATTGCTACTGTAATGTAACAGTAGAGTGTTTAATAAAATTCATTACTCGAAATTGTATTTTTCTCCGGGACTCTTAAAAGCGTGTGAATGATGAGGTCATTCCGAAGCCTAACGATGCTCCACAAATAAAGCGATTTGCGAACGGAAATCCATCAGCTAGTAGTTCCTTTATTAGAGAAAGTGGGGGCTAAATCAATTTAAGCAAATGTCCCGAGCTCTTTTTAAATTAACTCGCGCAGCGCTCATGTTCTAGAAACCCCATTATCGTCCGATCTAATTAAGTGAATGAAATGGTAGTGAAACAGAAATTTCAAAAACAATATCCTGTCCTGAAAACTTTACTATTTGAGAAGTAATTGCCTCATTCTATTTTTATTGAAAATAAAGTACTTTTTTCGCTCAGTCTTCGTCCGAGTGCGAGTTAGTTGGATAGAGGACAAAATGCTCCAGTAAACGAGTTTATTCTTTAAACACTCATTCCGAATTAATTCGGTGCAATACAGAGTGTGCAAAGGTAACGTATTGTATTTAAATGTTTATTTCACAACTGTAATATCTGGACAAATTTGATTCGGGAAAACACAAACAAAATTCGGGAGCGGGTAAAAAAGGAGCTGCTGGTATTCTAATTGTATTTGTTTTCATGAATAAATGAAACTTCGTGGTCTTTACGTTATCAGAAAAGGTTTATTTAATTTTTTGTTTTAATTTGAGTATCGCATATTTGTCATTTAGGCTGATTTTTTTTTCCATTTACCGTGATGAGTAACAGTTGGGCGCTATTCACTTAACTTTTTGAGACTGTGTGTTTTATCAGTAACCAGCATTTAAACACCGTTTAAACGGAATGTATTTACAAACCTATGTCGGTCAATACATAAATTTGAAAAAAATCGCCAACACGTAGGGGTTTTACCCAATAATTAAAACAGTGTCCCTCACTTAAGTAACTTGTGTGAAATGATATTATATGAATTAAAAAAAGGTTTATAATTATTTTACGCTTAGTTTGAGTTTCGTATATTTATTATTTAAAATGCGTTTTAGTTTCAGATAATGAATAATGTTGAATGATATTCATTTAACTTTTCAAGACCCTGATTTAATCAGCAACCAGAGTTTTAATAACAATGATTAAATAGTAACGAAATTACATACTTGATAAATCAATGTATAATAAAATATCACACTTAACAATTTTACTCAATAATGGTGAGCCGCGGTAGCTCAGTCAGTAGAGCGTCGGGCTCGCATCGGAAGGGTTGTGGGTTCTGTCCTCGGCGGAGCCTGCAATTCTGATGGTTGCGAGATCGGCACTTGGACCTGGCTAAAGACCGTCGTGTTCGCTAATGGTGGCTGGGGCACGTTAAATAGGTCGTGGTCACAAAGTCCCCCATGTTCTCATAACAAATCAATACCTCTGGGGGTACCTGATCAGGGGGTTATCGGCCTCTGATTGGGATCTAAATTACGATATGTGTGTGAGTGAATGGATGTGTGAAAGGGACCTTCCTGTAAAATGGATGTGTCATGCATGAAGAAGTCCAACCCTCCGGGGCAATGGCACCCCCAATTGGGCCATATATGTCCCGCACGACAACAACAACAACTCAATAATGGTAAATTTGGTAATTTTAGTTAACGTCGTACTAGAGAAACACAATGGGCTATTGACGACGGTCCTGGATCCATCCCTTAAGGGAAAGATTCGAGGACAAAACCTCGTAATTTTGATCCACGGTCACATGACGAAGCAACACCTGAGCACTCAATAATGGAAGCAATGCCTCTTAATCAATAACTCATGTTAAATCATGAGGTTATATAAATTAGAAAAAGCATTATCAATTTTTTGTGCTTAATTTGAGTTTTGCGTATTTATTACTTAAAATTCATTGTATTTTCGTTGTTCCGTGATAATGAACAATATTGAATGATATTCACTAAATTTTTTGAGGCCCTAATCTAATCAGTCACCAGCCGCTTCAATCATGGTTCAACATTACGTGGTGTTATCCTCGGAAATTTTCCTCCGGGTGTGATACCAGATCGTCACCTATAGCCCCTTGTGCTGCTCCAGTGTGAGGTTAATTAACTTCCTACCTACCTTAATAAAAAAAATCGCCTAGATCAGGAGTCTAACACAATAACGAAAAAAGTTTTGCTCACTTAAATAAATCGTGCTAAAATCATTGTGGTCTGTATTTTATGCTTGAAAATATGTAATTTCAAAGTCTAATAATGCTTATTTATTTAAATTATTGACGTTAATTGTTTTCAATGCGTAGAAAGTATACACTGTTAAATAACGTTCCATCGGCTTAGAACAGAAACTAATTAACTAACAAAAAAGTTTACTGTACAGCTGTTTGAATTTTAATTAATAGTTTTCTGGTCATAAAAATTATAACTGTTAGATAGTTTTTTGTCTTTCAAACAGTTTCCATAAAAATAAGCATTCAGAGTCTCTAAAAAAAAGGTCAGTTAATGAGATTTACTCTGAACCTACAGTATATACTATCGGCTTAGAGCAGATATTCATTAACTAGCAATTTTTAGAAGACACATAATGCTTATTTCATGATGAGAAATATATCACCAGATTGTAATCCTCTTAAAAGATATATAACACTATTAAAATATTTATAAATTTAACTTTTTTAAGTATCATGTAATAGCTAATTTCGAAACAGCTACATAGTAAAAATTTACTTTTTCAATTAATGAGTTTTTGTTATAAGCCGACGATGTAGCCATGAGCGTAAAATATTTGTTCTATAAGCTTTACTTCTTTTAAACTTATCGGTTTCAAATTTACCGAAAAAAAATTTAATGTTTACAGTTTTGAATACTTCGACACCTGAAAATGATTTTAGTTTAAAGCACAAAAAAAAACCTTAAATTTTATTTACTCTTCAGTATTCTAAATTTCTACTATTAATCTATGTGATATACTTTTAGCAGGATATTTGAATCATATTAACTAATAGCAGGCTTTGAACTGAAAAATAAATAGGATGATGAAAAATAAACATTTATGTAAAAAATCATTTAGCTATGCTGACATTTTCACTGGTAAAAAAACACCGATGGTAAAACTTAAAATAAAAAACACTGTATCTCTTATTCTCATTTAGCCCTTGCCATTAATTACACACGTCAAAAAATTAAGTATAATACTTAATTCGTATCAAACACGGTCGTCTGATCTGAATCCAACAGAAAAAGCTTAGGATGCTCTCGGACGTCGCATTGCAGTCCACACTATCCCACCAAGCATCACATAAAAGCAAAGACGTGCTGGTTTGTGTGAATAGGACTCATTGACACTGGAACCCTTAGACAGCCTTGTGGAAAGCATAAATCCACTTTGTGAGGCCTGCACATTACTTATTAAGTTGCTCTCATAACAGAGCAAAAACACTTTTTTCTTAATAACTAAAATCTATAATGTGTTCACTTATACACGTTTTAATTTTTTAAATACTCAGTAGAACCACGAGCTATGTAGGTATTCGTATTTTATTCCATATAGCTTGTGTAATATTCATTTTGTCATTTGAGGTACTATAGACAATCTACTTGGCACGCGATTCATCTTGAATTGCAAATTCCTTAATTTTTGGATATGAGTGCAGCTCTCTGCCCAATACTGTTGATAATGGTTGGATTCAAGAACACGGTGCCGTAGCCAATTGGCGATAATATCATATAGGCAATTGGTGATATTTTTTTAATATGGTAATCTGTCGTAGACTATCCAAATAGCCCTTTTGCGAAGAAAATATATATATATATATATATATATATATATATATATATATATATATATATATATATATATGTGTGTGGTTTTTTTTTTTTTTTTTTTTTTTTTTGGACGCATATGCATAGTTTTCTGCTTAGTACTGTTAAATAAGCGTTAGACTCTTTTCCATCGCCAACTGGAGCTATTTTTGGAATATAACTCGTCGTAGACCAATCCAAACAGTCGTTGAGCAGCAAAACTTTTAGTTGCTTATCTGACGATGAGATGGTACCATGTTCTTGAGTTTTATCTAAATAAGCTACGTGTAAGGTACAGTATTTTTAGTCTCGAGTAAATTCTTTTTGATATGAAAAATAAACGATTTTTCTCTTTTTTCCTGAAAGCTAGGAAATGGACAAAGAACCCATGACGATGACTGTTGACTCAATAGAATCACTGTCGGAAAAATGTTCCTGAAGAACTGCGTTCCTCGTTCCCTTAACCTGCTCAATCTCTGGTTTAGAAACCTCTATCTTATAAAAAAAAAGGTACGATCAGACATTCGCATATGAATATCTTTCAAAGACATTACCAAGATGACACGAACAACGTGCTGCATGTTATTTTGGGGTAAGTTGATAATTTTAGAGAAAATTAGTTCCTTTTTTTCTTTTCTATCAGATAAATATTTTTTTTTAAAGTCATACTTTCTAAACTTTCCAATTACTAGATTATTGGAAATGTATTCTTGAAGTCACAAATCGAAATTCTGGTTCATTTCGCTGTATCATTGACCGCATAAGATTGCTGTCAATAGAACTAATTAAGAGTCCAAGTAATGAACGGAGATCTTTAATCCAGCGTATAAATTTCCTTCTGTGTATAAGGTTCACTTTCATTTCAAGACAGTGGCGTTCTTTGATACTTTGAAATTAATTAATTCGCTTGATTAAGAGGGGCATTCAATAGTTTCAGTACTTTATTTTGTCAATAGTAAAAGCACGGGTGTCAGAGAAATCCAAATATTCACTCTACTTTTGAAATTATTCATTAAGCACAAGTGTGATCATTTATTTTATAAAAGAAGATAAAATAAAGTATTTATACAGTGTATTAAATGCAAATAATGACAATTCCTTGAATACTTTTGTAAATTGTCTACCATATCGCTGTCGTTTGAGAACGTCAAAAATATCTCATTTTTTAGAAAAGCAAAGATATAATATATTTTGAAAAATTAAATTTTTTGTACGTTCTATACAAAATTTTAATCGATAAACTAAAGCTATTTTACTAGATAGCCACCATTAATATTGTAAATATCTTCACAGTTAAAATCATCTCTTGCTCAATTGTAATATAATGTTTATAGAACTCAAAGGAAAAGAGCTGAAATTTGAATCGCAGTACAAGAATAAATCTAATAATTAGCATTACTATTTTATCAACCTACATTAAACCTATATTATTTAAATAGCCGACATTACTTTTTATTTGTATTAAACAAATTTGTGTATTATTAAACCATTGAAAGAATTTGAAAGGACAAAGGGAAGAAATATTTTATAGGATCTAAAATAGCATACTCAGTCTGAACTCAGTCGCTTTAGATTATATTACTAAGGCAAAAAATATCCGATCATGGTATTCAGATTTGTTTGATAAAATAATTTTCTTTGCGTCAAAAGGAAACGAATGCTGAAAATTAAACTGTCTCTAACTCAAAACTCAATTTATTCTACGAATTACTATGGATAATTTCGAGAACTTAATTCTGATGCTGGATTGGTTCTATTGCGCAAGGAATTGAGCTGGTTCTACGCCAAATTATGATGAACAAAGAGAAAAAACATTTTATAGGATTAAAAAATGCATCCTCAGTCTGAAATATGCAATAATAAAAGCTTTTTTGCCTTATAATATTTAAAACTAAAAACATCCGAGTTGAATTGGGTATTAGATTCAGTTTTATTTGAAGAAATAATCTTCGCATCGAACGGAAGCGAATGCTGAAAATTAAACTGTTTCGAACTCAAACTCAATTAATTCTACGAATTACTATGGATAATTTTGAGAATTTAATTCTGATGCTGGGTTGGTTCTATTGCGCAAGGAATTGAGCTGGTCAAATTACGCCAAATTCTGATGAACAAAGAGAAAAAATATTTTATAGGATTAATAAATGCATCCCCTCAGTCTGAAATAGGCAATAATAAAAGCTTTTTTGCCTTATAATATTTAAAACTAAAAACATCCGAGTTGAATCGGGTATTAGATTCAGATTTATTTGAAGAAATAATCTTCGCATCGAACGGAAGCGAATGATGAAAATTAAACTGTCTCTAATTCCAAACTCAATTTATTCTACGAATTACTATGGATAATTTTGGGAACTTAATTCTGATGCTGGGTTGGTTCTATTGCGCAAGGAATTGAGCTGGTCAAACTATGCCAAATTCTGATGAACAAAGAGAAAAAATATTTTATAGGATTAAAAAATGCATCCTCAGTCTGAAATATGCAATAATAAAAGCTTTTTGTCTTATACTATTTAAAACTAAAAAACATCCGAGTTGAATCGGGTATTAGATTCAGTTTTATTTGAAGAAATAATCTTCGCATCGAACGGAAGCGAATGCTGAAAATTAAACTGTTTCGAACTCAAACTCAATTAATTCCACGTAAAAAAAGCTCGGAATTCTATAAAAATGAGCAACTTTGTTTTAATAATGTTCTGCTTTTAATTCAAAAGTTACGCGAATCTGATTTTCGCGGACAACTAAAACAGTAAGTCGGTTTATTTGGTAGTTGATTCAACACACGCAACCTTAATTTAATATCCTCATCCCTGCGCTCAAAGTAAGTTTGTTACGCACTCAGTTCTTCCTACAAATTTTGTTTTTAATTAGAGAGTGTATTGTGTAATTCCTAAAAATAGAAAACAAACCAGGCTGTTCTCTGTCCCGGTAAGTCTCTCTTAGATACTTTTACTCAATTTTTTTACGTTTTCACGAGGAAACGCGCCACGGAAGAATAATACTACTTGGACTCTCAATCCGTATTTTATTAAAATTTAGATTTTTTTCCCAAACTGAATTTACTGGATGGACTCTTGGGAGATGAAGACAGTAATTAAGGTAGTGAAATGTATTTTACTAACATCAGAAATTCGTATCTTTCTAGAAATTCATTCTTTTAGGAGAGTTGAGCTTGCTTTATTAACGTTTTCAATAATCAGAAATAGCTTGCTTTGTTGCTCCTTAGCATTTTTTTTATAGCGGAATACTTTATGTTTTTATATCGTGTTATATAGTTATTTAATCTAAAAGTTTACTTTAACGCCAGAAGATTTTTTTTTTTTAATTTTTGACTTTAAAAATCTAGTTTTTTTTTTTTCAATAAGTCATTGGCTTATGCTTAAAATCATTCCAGTGAGAAAAATCAGTTTAAACTAATCATTAATTATCTAATTTAGATATGATTAGCTAATTAGCATGTTTTTTGAACAGTGATACCACAAATTTTTATTTGTTCAGAAGGACTGATTTCCTGTTGGAAATTATACCTTTATAATATTATTCTTCATGCTTTGACCCTTAATCAAATTGATAGAAGGCTTTAACATATTTTTCACCAAGGCAGCATAAAAAATTAAATTTTAATATTTAAAAATCAACTAAATATTCATTTCTTAACTAATTACTCTTATTGAAGGTCAAAACATCTGTTGGCATAATTTCGTATTTTTTGTACGAAATTTTTAAAAAGTCATGCAGTTAATAAACCTTTGAGTGGTTTCTACGAGGTATCTCATCCATCAAGGTCAGACCAACTTTGTTAAGGACAAAATATATCGTCATCAAGATATTGAAAATCTTTTGATGTTGGCCGGGTCAAGATCTGGTCAGTTTTCTTCTAATGACGTGATATCTCGTTCATCAAGATCTTCTAATGGTTTTGCTAATGACGAGATCCTTGTCACCAAAACCACCAGGAGAGTTATTTTTGTCTAGACCTCACCCCAATTTCATTTGTAACCCAAACCTATACCTAAATATGTGGTATAGCTACTCTGTTTTATTCAACTGTTGGTTGTTATAATACAGATTTATATCGTTATGTTTCGTACTGAGCATAAAAAAGCTGGAATGTGGTTAATTTATATTTACCGCTATTTCATTTTAAGCTTTCTATCTCATCGGAATATTTCAGACTGTCTGGAGAATCTTCTCCAAAGCTCCAAAAATAAGTCTGAGATATTGACGGTCTCTATAGTAACAGGGCTCGTTCATTTTCCGTAGGGCTTATTCTGGAGAATGCCTTAATTTGTTAATTAAATTTTGTTTTGGGCGAATGTTGGCGGCAGAAAGAGGAAATTTATTAGTACAAATCTTCTCGGCAACAAGTTAAAAATCATAGCAAACATATTTCTAATTTGCCATTCCGTGCATCAATGTGACAGACTCGAACGCATTTCGTCAAACATCCCCTATAGCAAATGGGATAGGGCCCGTTTCCACGGAAACAGACTTTGTGGTGAGAGCATTTATTGTGATAGAAAGAAAGTGCTCAATGTTTAACCGACACAAAGTATCAATTTTCTTTCAGATTATTCAATGATTATACACCTTTGTTATAACAGACAAAATGAAAACATTTTTACTTATAGAACTTTGAGAACAAAATTCAAATTACAGCAAAAACCTTTCACAATTTTCGGTCCTTAGTCCTTGGTCCCGTAACCATAATACCAACAACTCATCCCTTCATAGAGTGAACCAATGAAATACGCTTAGTAAAAATTAATTTATTTCTTTAAAACGGAATTCTATAGAATTAAAAGAAATATTTACTGGCATATATTTTGGTTTATTGAACTTTGAAAACCGAAATCACGGTACTGCAAAAAGCCTTTCACATTTCACGGGGCCCACCTTAGATCTTCGGTCCAAGGTACCATGGTTCCCTCTGCGTGGAGATCATAAAGTGAAACAATTGAATGCATTTTGCAAAAATAAATTTATTACATTGAAACTGAATTCTTTGGAATTAAAAGAAACTTTTATGTAGCAATACTTTACACTACAACCTTCAAAAAGATTAGGCAATTGCACAGAATGAGTGTGGCACTTACTGTTACACTTTTCAAAATTACCATAACAGTGCCATTGCGGTTCGTAAGAGAACTAGTCCCTTGTGTGCAGATTGTCACATACATGAAAATCCTCTGATAAAAATAATGGCGCTATTAAGTAAAGAAATGTCCCATTTCCTCTCAAAGCACGCAATAATTATAGTTTTAGTCTAACTGCCAGCTCTAAAAACTACCTGTACCCTTCCTATGTCATCTTTACACAGTTTTCCAGGCTTCTAGGTTTTCAGTGGTTGTAATTTAGTAAATAACTCAGCGCGCGGATGATACATTATGAGTCGAACATGCGATGCATCCATAACTGTCAGCCATCAAGGCATTTTATTATCAACTTCAAAATAAAACGGTACTTTATATCTTCTGTATTTAAATGCGCGATTCTTCAGCTGAATGTTTATTGTGTACTGCTATGTAAATATTAGTAGTTATAACAGTTTAATACCAAACAACGGCACTATTACTTTTGAAAGTAGAGGAAGACATCGATATACCACTCCTATCGACCAGTTTCTTTAACGGCTGTGGTCCAATTTCAATATATCTAGCAAAGCTAATTGCTATAAAAAGCTCTTTGATAGATACGATCTTTGTGTCACGATTCTTGGAAACCTGTGTACCTAAAATTAATAAGCAAATGGGAAAGATGTTTTTTTTTTCTTCTTGAATCTGGATTAAGGCAAGTAGTTTTTATCTTTGTTCAAATTTATTTTAATTTTAAATCAAACTTCTTTTTCAGATGAAGAACTTTTCCCTTTTAGTTACATCATCTAATTCCAACAAAAAAACAATGTTGGAACTCCAAAAAACTTTTAACGTTCTTTCAGAAAATTCAAAAAAATTAACAATCATCGATGACTCGATACAATTTTTAATTTATCTTCCAATTCAATTAAACCACTAATGCTGGAATTCCAAGAAATTTTGCCATGTTTTTAAATTAAATTCAAATACAATAAACCATTAATGTAATGACATGAACTCCAAAAAACGTTCAACCCTGTTGTCTTAACCTTCAATGAAACAAACTAATTGATAAAAATTTGTATTCCAATGATGATAAAACATTTTTGAATTATTTTCTATTCCAATAAACAATAAAGTCTGGATATCCAAAAAACTTTTAATTCCTTTATCTCTAATTCAAGCAAGTGAATGAATTAATAGAAGCTAATATTCTTCAGTGATGATAAAATATTTAATTTATCTTATCGCAATGGTTGTTTATTAATTTATATTTCAATTCCATAAACAACTAATGAAAAACATAAACTCCAGAAAACTTTTAACTCTAATCGACCTTCAAGGAAACGAAGATTAATTAATAAAAATTAATATTCCAATGGTGATAAAACACTTAATCTATCATTTTAAATTAATTTATCTTCTCATTATATAAACAACCAATGCTGTATAACTATCAAAAGCTTTTAACCCTCTTGTCTTAAACTGCAACGCAGTCAATTAATTAATAAAAACTAACGTGTAGTAACAATAATTAATGTTCGTAATAAATATTTAATTTATCTTTTAAAGTAAAAAATATTTTTTAATAAACTGTTAAAATAATCTAAATAAAAAAATCTGCAATTCATTGTTTTTATAAAGATCTGTGAATTTTGTAACTTGTAATTAAACTTTAAAATCCACAACTGTATTTTCAATTTCATTTGTTATTAAAAATGTTACTATGAGTGCTATAGCATGTTTTTTCACACTTAAACTAATATAACTGCGGTATTTTTACACGTAATAATTTGTTTTGAAAGAACTATGTGTATTCATTAAAATCTAACTTTTTAATTGCAACTCAGAAAATTAAAATTACGAAGTCAAAAATAGACAAAAACTAACCATCCATTGTTTCGTGCTTAGATACAAAGAAAGCTGTTCCCTTTTTAATTTAATAATGTAACAGAACTAAACCATCAATTAAGATTACAGTGTCTCGTATCACTGCAAGAGCATTTCTGAAAATGTCAACCCCTACTCAATCTTCAAAATCATTAAACCTGCAATGTATTATACATGAATAAAAAGGTAATTTCATGCCATTTCTGGAACATCTATTACAAATTGATTCATCGTAGGTGTCATTTTTCATTTCAAATGGCGTTTTTTTGACAGGAACTTCAAAAGTGGTTTATGTCTCACTATTGGTTTATCTGTGATCCAAATAGCGATTATGTTAGGTAGGAGTTAGTTGTTACCCATAGATAGTTGAATTAACGTCGCACTGTAGCAAACACTGCGGCGATTACGTTAGGAGAATGAACTTGATAAATTAGATTTATGGTAATACTTTAAAATAAGAGATACTGTCAATTTGAATCGTACGCAATTTTTGTTACTGCGGATGAAATGGATAGTTTGTATCTCAAATTAATTTAAACTTTTGTTCTGTTTTCCATCTATCATTTGGGATTATTTTTTATTTTAGGTTGAATGACCATAAATATTAATAAAGCAACGCATAAAGTAACATTGCTAGGCTAGTAACTGAACTGTATAGTGTTAAAACGTGCCTCTGTATTCGTACATAAACAGTTGTTAGAATGCAAAGGGTGGGCCCCATGAAAAGTAGCCCCAGTATTTAAATATCTATAAATCTATTGAGAATTCTATCCGTAGCTTACCATCTGAAAAATTCTATCAGCAGCTCAATATACGCCTAACTTGTGGCAGGACGGAATGACCTATGACAAGTTAGGCGTATCAATAAAGGAAACGTAAAAGTAGAGTGAGCAATGGTAACCTTTTTATTTGCTTGGGATCATATGACTGTAACCTCGTTGTAACATGACTCTTACATTACTTTCGTGTGGCAAATTAAAATAATAATTCATTCTCTGCTTATTTGATTGGGTTCATATGACTGTAACCTCGTTGTAAAATGACTCTTACATTACTTTCGTCTGCCAAATTAAAATAATAATTCATTCTCTGATTATTTGCTTGGGTTCATATGACTGTAACCTCGTTGTAACATGACTCTTACATTACTTTCGTCTGCCAAATTAAAATAATAATTCATTCTCTGATTATTTTCTTGGGTTCATATGACTGTAACCTCGTTGTAACATGACTCTTACATTACTTTCGTCTGCCAGATTAAAATAATAATTCATTCTCTGATTATTTTCTTGGGTTCATATGACTGTAACCTCGTTGTAACATGACTCTTACATTACTTTCGTCTGCCAGATTAAAATAATAATTCATTCTCTGATTATTTTCTTGGGTTCATATGACTGTAACCTCGTTGTAACATGACTCTTACATTACTTTCGTCTGCCAGATTAAAATAATAATTCATTCTCTGATTAGCTCACGGGACAACAGAAAACGCCTATCCATTTAGGATTCAGCATCTGATTGGTCCACGCGACATAGTAGTAGACTGGCAATTTCACCATTTTTGTCATCTCTATAGAAATGAGTATTCACACGTTGTCTTTGTTACGTTAATCCTTGGATCTTTCCCTTCGGGACTGAACTCGGACCGTCGTCAATAGAGTCTAATGTGTTATTCCAGTGCGACGTTAATTAACTACCTATCCAAAGGGGAAGATCCATTGTAATCTGATCTTTCCCTTATGAATTGATCCCAGACTGTCTCCAATAACTCGTTGCGTTGCTCCAGTGTGATATAAATTTAGCTACCTATCAACCTGAAATATAAAACAGCATTCATCATGATCAATATGTATAAGATAAAACTAATTCATAAATACAGTTACTGTTCAGCTTATCGAATGTAAAATCTGTGCTAAGATTATGTCATATAAGATTGAAGGATGGAATGATACTCGACATCTTTTAATATTTCATTATCTCTGATGTTCTTTTGTATCTTGAATTGACCAATATATTTCTTTAACTTTTGGAATATTGAAGAGAAATTTACAACTAACTTTGATTTTTCGCAAACCTCTCGTTTTGTAATTTACAATGCAAAATAAATAAATCAATTTCATTTGAGAACTCAGCATGAAATGAAAACATCTGAAGATGACTGTCGATCATTATATAGTTGGCTTACATGTGAAACACACCAAATCAAAAAAGGTTTCTGAGGAAACGCGATGGGGAGAAATTCAACTCACTAAAAGAAGAAATCTAACAAGATCTAATCTGAAACTAAATATCTTAAAAAGAAATCTTATCTTCATGCAAAGAAAAATTGACTAAGTTGTGGGTGCTACCTTAAGATCAAATTCTGGTCTAGAAAAGCTATAAAGCTCATATCTTGAAAATCTTGACTCGGTATGGTTTCCCCTGTGGGGGGAATCGACGATATTTTAACTGAAAATAGGACAATTTCTTTTTGAATACCAAATGATTCCCTTAATTATAGGTCCCACAAATTTTATCTATTTCGGTATCTGACTGTACAGATAATTTTTGCTTGGGACAAATATTTTTTTTTACCAAGAGTCTGTTCTCTGTTTGATTATTCAAACAGATTTGATTTCCAAGCAAACTTCGAAAAAAAATACTTTTAGACGGTATGTCATAAACAGGTTAACATATAACACATTAACCCAGATTTTAAGTCCTACAAATTTTATGAGCCTTATCTGAGAAGATATTGGATTGAAGATCCTTCGAAGACCAAACCTAGAACTTCCTCGTGATGAATATTTACTTTACAAATATTCCGCTCTGTTCACATATTCAAAGAGATTTAATTTCCAAGCAAACTTCAAAGAGTTCGTAAGTTTAGGTCGCATTTCAAAAACAGATTAACCTTGGATTTAGATCTCACAAATTTTATGTCAGTAGGTAATTGACTGTAGATCCTTCGAAGAACAAACCTAGAATTATCTCCTGGTGTATATTTGCTTTACAAAGATTCTTCTCTGTTCGCTTATTCAAATATATGTAATTTCCAACAAAAATCGATTTAGGTCCTGATTTTAGGTCCTACAAATTTTTATGTTCCGTATCCTAGTAGATACTTGACTATAGATCCTTCTAAAACCAAACCAAAAACTTCCTCTTGGTGGATATTTGTTTTACAAAGACTGCTCTGTTCGCATATTCAGACAGATTTCATTTCCAAGCAAACTTCGAACAGAACGTAAGTTTAGGCTGCATTTCAAAAACAGATTAACTGTTTCTCTTTGGTGGAAACCAAAATATATGTCAATGGAGGTAGATATATGCCATTTTTCATTCCACTCATGACATTAATATGCCCCGTTTATACCTAGGCAATCTACGTGACGTGTCAGTAAAATAACTCGCTCAGTTTCACATAACACCAAGCACAGTTCACACTCATAGAATAACCATGGTAATAAGAATATTATATGAACGCCTGTGTATGCATTTTTCGGCTATCACTTTTTCATCTTTCTCGGAAAGTTCGTGCGTCGATTGCAAATACGCCTTAACGCGAGTGCTCTGAATAGCTTTGAAAAAGGCTTGATCCGTAATCATAAAAACGCTGTTTGTCTTCCATTAACTGTCTGCGTTCAAACATTTTCAGGACCCTAAAACGCGCTGGATATAAAGCGAGGGCATCTATTAATGCTAGTACTTTTAACGGGTTGTGATTTTCCGAATCTGCGTAAAATTAGGAACATCCCTATGCATATTTATTTCTGTCTGAATGAAAACAGTTTCACTTATAACTAGTGAGAGTAAGGTTTGTTTTAGGGCAACTATTAATGGTCTACGTTGAAACATTTGCAGGGTCCTAAAACATGTGGATGAAAACTTAGGACAACTATTAATTCGAATGCTTTTAACGTGCTCTGATTTTGCTGAAAAAACATAAATTCAGGAAGGTCGCAATGCATATTTATTTCTGTCTGAAATTAACTTTTCCAAAAGGAATAAAGTTTCTCAAAAAAAAATAAGTGTATTTTGGTTTAACAACTCAAAACAATATTTCTTTATAATGAAATTACACTCAAGCTTAAGTCCTAGCTAGGCTAAAAAATGGTAGGACGAAGAGAGAGAAAAGACAATCCAGTCCCCAATTTAAAGAACATCAATTATAGTTCATGTAAAGTTGGCCTGAAGGGCACCAATCTCCGGTCTCACCAGAACACAAGTGAGGAAGTCAATCTTTACGGTCGTCAGGTAATGCTCAATGTTTAGTTTCCACACCATGTGAAAAGCTATTCTCGTACATATTTGTCGAGACTTCTGCCAGAACTCCTTTGGGGCCGTCCCTATATCCGTAATAACTTCAGCTAGTCGGGGCTGCGCCACAATTAATAAGAAGGAGGTGATGTGGCAGTACAACCCATAGTGCCCCGGGGTAACACAGAGACTGCCACGTTCTCGCCAATTAATGCTTGAAGCATCTTACGATCCATAAGCTGGCATTGGGGGAAATCTTACTATTCATTGGTATAGAGGGTTTGTTTCGGAGTCTTAAATTTGGAAACCACTTGTATTTGCATATGAACTATTTCATAAGTTTATTTAGAATAGTCTAACCCTCTCCTGCTGGTGTCTCTGCGATATTTCTCGCCTTAAGCAAAACTGAAGAAGTTTTGATGGACGAGATATCTTGTCATTAGAAGAAAACTGATCAGATCTTGATCTCGTCATACTCGAAAAATTGTCATTGCCTTGATGAGGAGTTATCTCGTCATTAGCGGAATCCGTCAGATCTTGATGGACGATATATCTCGTCGGAACCAATTGGAGGGTTAAATCGGTTTTGTGCTTTCGCAGTAGGATACACAAAACTGGAAATTTCCATTTCATAGTAACCTCTCGTAATAGCGCACCTCGATGTATCGTGCACATTTTGACTTGTCCCCCGATAAATCTGAAATATGCAAACAGCAGAATAAACCTCAGGTTGTTTCTCAGCAGAGTAGTTTAACTTTGATAACTAGGGATGACCAAGATCAACCCGAAAGCAAACAAAATCGAATGATCAGTTTTAGACAACCTTACAAGTCCATTGGATTCTCCATTGTTTGTTTTCCTCAAAGGCAACAAATCATTTTAGCTCGAAGTTAAAAAGAAGTCTAAAAGACTCAATTGCGCATAATCCTGGTAACTCGATGATTCAAACGCTGAGTTTGATAGCAGACAAAAGCGGGGAAATGAGTTAAAGATTATATAACCATACGAAAGGACGTGCTGCGCATATTATCTGGACAAGATGCTAGACTCTAAAGGAAGTATGGGGTAGGAGGTGAAGAGTCTGTGTTGAAGATACCTACTGCGCATGACAAACGCCATTATCCAATCATAGTAAGTAACCATTTGGAGGGATTTGGAAAGGACTGAGCATCAACAGTCCCATAGCTCCATACTCCACTGATGTTTCTCTAGGGCTGGGAGCTCAAAGGTAATCTATTTGAACTATAGAGGGAAATATAAAAGTATAGTAAGCAATGGTAACCTTTTTTATTTTCCCAGAATCCTTTGCCAAAAACTAATGGTAACGTGACCTTTAGACTACTTTTATCTACGGATAGAAACGAACATTCATCATCTGATTCCAGGGTTCCCAACCTTTTAGTAACTGCGTACCACTTGAAATTTTTAGAAATTTTTGGCGTACCAGCAGTTTTATATTTTTTTAGAAACATATATCTAATGTCCGAAAACTGCCCATTGGCTTGTTTTATTTTAATTAAAATACTAAGAAAGCTACATATTTTATGATGCACTTGTATTTCGTATTAAGGATGTTTTAATAAAGAAAAAAATAAAACGATTATTGAAAATTACAGTTTTATTTTTTACTCACCAGGTCTAAAAAACAACTACTTTTAAATAATTAGTACAAACTAAGCAAACAGAGATTAACATAATCAAAAATCAATTTTTAGTGCGAAACTTGTTGTTTGTCTTTTATTAAAATATCAATATCAGGAGCAGTGGAACTTAACTTCACTCTTGAGTCCTCTTCAACACTTACTCTGTTTCTATATTTATTTTTTATATACAAAAGTTCAGAAAAACCATTCTCACGTAAGTAACTAGTAACAAATGGCATAAGAAATAGCAGAACGTGGTTGTACATACTAAAAAATCGAACAAACTTCGTAGAATATTTGGGTCGATCGTATCATCCTTGCGTACCACCTGAAACGTTGCCGCGTACCACCGGTTGGGAATCCCTGATCTGATTGGCTAACGAACGGAAGAAGATTCCAATCCATTGATTCATCATTTATATTCAGTATTTTTTTGTCTACGCTCTATATACTAGTCAGGCATATAGATACACATTCAAACATCTACCTAGGCATAAAATGTTGAATCACGAAACGAGGTGATAAAATGCCAAATTGGCCAACCAAGTCAGTTTTTCGCAGAGTATTCACGTGACTACTGGTGGACGTGATGGTCACACTTTTTAAAGCTCCTCTCAGCAATGCTGAGTCTACTTAAATTTGGCGTCTATGGTTTGAACCAGTTATATTCCCATGAACCCTTCTGCCGCAATGTAAGATTTCGAGGGGCAGAAAATCGTCTAGTTGGACGGATTGCGGGATCATTTGGCTAACCCTGAAAGAATGTCAGACAAATTGAAAAGGATCTTCCTAATGTTTTTCACCCTACTGTATATCCCACTTTTTGATCATCTCCATTGAAGGTTGATTTAACCTTTAACTGCTGACATGAGTCTCACAGACCCCGAGTCATTTTTGACAGGTCGTTTCCACTTTAGTGTGAATATTGGTCCCTGTCCTATTCAGTACCTTCTTATACGTCCAACAGAAGCCACATTCCAAGACTGGTTTGGCTGCCCCAACGATTTCGTATTTCACACTATTTTCGCGTGGTCTCTTAGACCCCTTGACGCATTTGCGTTACCGTTCTTGTTGAATTAAATCGTCTAAGTTTGAGTAGGGAATTTCGTCAGAGAGCCTAAAATGGCAACAAACTTTACTAAAAAACGACCTGTGTATCTTACACAAAAAGAAATTCAGGATATTGTTGATAATTGGTCTGAAATAGAGTACTGGGATAGTGAAATTTCGAATAATATAATTGAAAGCGAACACGAAACGGATTCGGAAATTTATACAGATGAAGATGAAGACATTTTAAGTGCGTCTTCACAAGAATATTTCTACGGAAAAATAACTTGAAATGGGATGCCTGGGAGGAACCTAATCGTGCCGTTAGAGCCCCAAAACACAACATAGTTTTACAGTTTCCAGGTTTGAAACGTCCTGAAAAATTAGGTCCAAAAGCTGAGCCTGAAGATATATGGAACCTACTTAACTTACATAGCAATATAAAATATATTTCATGTTAAGAATTGAATTATCTAAATTTAAAATGTATAAATAATAATTATCTAAAGAAGCTTTCATTAATGTATTATATTAATCAACTTTATACACACTTTAGTGAACGAGGTCTGAGAGACCCCTCCACACTAGTTACGAGACGGTTTACACAGCAGTTAAGGGTTAATGTACTATATTCCATACACAATTCTTCTGTACTAAACCATCTACCACTGTATTAAACATTTACTACTATATAACATGATACTTATAATTCCACTTGCTAAAATACCTTTCTTTGCTTTTAGGTCTTCGAAAGACATCTTAAGTGATTGGCTTTGAATACCTTGAGAGAGCTATTGTTGTGTCTTCTATAGACTAGATACAACCTCTATCTAGTAACACGGGATGACCCTAGTGCAGCATTATCTCAGGAATTTCGAAAATAGTGTCAAGAACTTATTCATCTGGAATGCGGCCGCATAATTGAAATACTTTTTCACAAATATTGCAAGCTTGTAAATACTGATGAATTGTGTGTGGCCTTTTCTACTTTGTAAATAAATGTCATTTTTTCTAGTTCGTTTATTTTAGTTTTCAGATGACTATTTTGGTATTAAATTTCCAAATAACTTTAAAACAAGGAAGATGTAGAAACAATCTAGATATCAAGAGGCATATTTTATGCTTACTTACCATTTAAATGTTATAGCTTTTTCTTTAAGCTGAATTCAAATAGGAATAGCATGGCGTAAAGCGACAAGCGCGGACCAATCAGACCTTTCTTAACGCTCGCGCCGGCACCTTTAATTAGACTGTGCTTGTCACTTTTCACTTTGTGCTTCCTATTTGAATTCAACTTTAGCCTTATATAGCATACGAAAACTCACACATCTACACATTTCACGACTGGGTCACCCTTAAGTAGTCTATTCTCCTTTTTAAGTTGTATAGGCTCATCATCGTGGAATAATGTAAAATCTTTTTTAAAAAACTACCAGAAATCTATTTTTTGTCACCGCAGGTGACCCCCTTACCTCCTTCCTTCCTTCCTTCCTTCGAATGGAAGCAGACCCCTCCGTACCGAGTTACTGAAAACCCACAGCGGATTAGCCGAAGCTAGGGAAAGCCTCTAATGAGATAATGGAGAAGTGGGCCTGGTGACGCGCCGTCCGAAAAACCCTTATCTGCCCAGGATGAGCACGATAGGGCGTGGACGTGGTCGACCCCGGAATGTGTGCGCTGAAGATATGTGGTCCGGCTCAATGATATCAGTCAACCTTAGGTCCGTTTCGAGCCGGAAAAGTTTGCCCCTTACCTCCCGACATATGTCAGGTTGAAGGTTGATAAGGTCGCCCACGGATAAGTGAGGAGTGCAAGCACTCTTGATTAACAACATTAAAAAAAAGGACACTCGTTGGGGTCACAACACAGTTAGTAAACACAGTTGACGCGGGGGTCTTCGGGGACTGGAGGTGCCTTGGCCGTAGTCTCAGTAACCCTTAGTTTAAATCCCGTTGGTAGAAAGAAATAAAAAAAGAAAAACTTGACCCCCATTGCGCTCTTGTGTCCGTGTCCTAATCTAGATACCTTGGGGTCCGTAGGAGGAACACTTTGCAGAAGATGAGTCCCTTACAGCTGCGCTATTTTTCTCTATATTCGTCTCACAGCCCTCCCGACTGTTCATACCTACTGGCACTTGATAAGATCGATAGACTCTGTTAGGAACTTCATGATTTTCATAAGTTTGGATTGTGCGACTTGAATTAGCGATGTGTTAATAGCCCAGGCTCCGAAGTTATTTTGAGCTGGTTCCTTGAGGTGATTGCACACCGAGAGTGGGCATCTAAAAGCTTAGTGTTCTGGAGTACCAATTTCCCCACAGAGGCAGTCCCCATTTTCCGTAATGTTAAATCTGTGGAGGTAACTTGGGAAGGGACCATGTCCTGTGTAATATGATGTTTGGTGAGGTCCACTTGGTTGTTTATCTTTATCAACTTTCGGGAAGAACTTGAAGGTTCTCCTTCCCGTGTCGCCCGTCTCCCAGTCCTTCTGCCAGAAATCTAACCGATTTATGAAATACTTTATTATAGAATTGATCTTTAACCAATTTTTATCAATTTCATTGGTAAAATCCCACTTGAAGGTGCGGCCTTGGCATGATTTCAATTTTTTGTTGCCATGCCAATGATAGTAATGGCTTGTAGAGATTGGCAAAACTGCTAATTTACTTTAACGGCTCTTAACAGTTGTTGTTTATTTGAGATTTCAGTTATTACTAGTAACATCGTTGTTACAGTTAATAAATAGAATTAACGGTTGGTGAGTAAAATTAACAACAATTACTAAAGTTAGAAATTAAAGTTAATGTTTAATTAAACTTTTAAATAAATTTAATTATTTTTTATTTATTAAGAAAATATCGTAAAAATTAGTAATTATCTATGTAAACAAAATTGTTCCACAACATACATATGGAACATGAGAGATTTCAGATGGGACCCATAAATATTTTCACCAAGTTGACGTCACTGATTTTACCTGCCATGTACAGAAATAGAAATTTTCAGTTGAGTATGTTCCCCGAGTTAACGCTTCTGCTTATCTACAATGCAAGTATTAAGTTCTGTATGTTCCCTAAATTTTCGCCTCTACTTTTCTGCAATGTAAAGAATGACAAATTTTCAGTTGAGAGTATATTCCACCAGTTTTCGCTTCTAGTTATCTGCAATGCAAATAACAACAAATTTCAGTTAAGAGTATACTCCATCAGTTTTCGCTTCAACTTTTCTGCAATGCAAGAAATTGCAAGTTTTCAGTTCTGTATGTTCTGTTCTTCTCTTCCCTAAGTTTTAACTTCTACTTATCTGCAATGAAGAGAATTACAAATTTTCAGTTGAGTATGTTCCCCAACTTGACTCGCCACTGCTTACCATCAATGTAAAGAATTATAAAATTTCAATTGGGTACGTTTCATAAATTTAAAATATTCAATGGAGCGCAAGACAGCAATTGTTAAAAAAATCGATTCAAGGAGATATGTTCCTTTATCAGATACATAGAAAAACAACCAAAATACACTCTATAATAAAATAATCGACCCACCAAGAAGGCGTTGTGCCGGGATCGATCAACTGGGAACTTATAGTCTTTAGTGACGAGTCCCGTTTCCAACTGTGTCCTGACAACAAACACAGACATGTCTGAAGACGTCCAGGGCAGCGTGGGGATCCTGCCCTTACAATCGTAAGCCACACATGCCAATAACAGGGCGTTATGGTCTGGGGTGCCATCTCCTTTGATAGCCAAATCCCTTTGGTAGTCATTTCTGGCACACTTACAGCACAGCGGTACGTAGACGACATTCTACGACCGTTGTGTTACCGTTCCTTTTGCTATGCCCCGGACTTACTTTTCAACAAGATAATGCCCGGCCGCACACGGAACGTGTTGTTATGAATTGTCTTCAAGCTTTCCCAACACTTCCTTGGCCAGCTAGGTCTCCTGATCTCTCTCCCATAGAGCAAATTTGGTTCGTTATGGGAAGACGATTGCAACCGTCCCGGAATGTAGGGAATGAATGAAGACGTCCAGGGCAGCGTGGGGATCCTGCCCTTAAAATTGCACGCCACACATGCCCATAACAGGGCGTTATGGTCTGGGGTGCCATCTCCTTTGATAGCCAGACCCCTTTGGTAGTCATTTCTGGCACACTTACAGCACAGCGGTACGTAGACGACATTCTACGACCGTTGTGTTACCGTTCCTTTTGCTATGCCCCGGACTTACTTTTCAACAAGATAATGCCCGGCTGCACACGGAACGTGTTGTTATGAATTGTCTTCAAGCTTTCCCAACACTTCCTTGGCCAGCTAGGTCTCCTGATCTCTCTCCCATAGAGCAAATTTGGTTCGTTATGGGAAGACGATTGCAACCGTCCCGGAATGTAGGGAATGAATGAAGACGTCCAGGGCAGCGTGGGGATCCTGCCCTTAAAATTGCACGCCACACATGCCCATAACAGGGCGTTATGGTCTGGGGTGCCATCTCCTTTGATAGCCAGACCCCTTTGGTAGTCATTTCTGGCACACTTACAGCACAGCGGTACGTAGACGACATTCTACGACCGTTGTGTTACCGTTCCTTTTGCTATGCCCCGGACTTACTTTTCAACAAGATAATGCCCGGCTGCACACGGAACGTGGTGTTATGAACTGTCTTCAAGCTTTCCCAACACTTCCTTGGCCAGCTAGGTCTCCTGATCTCTCTCCCATAGAGCAAATTTGGTTCGTTATGGGAAGACGATTGCAACCGTCCCGGAATGTAGGGAATGAATGAAGACGTCCAGGGCAGCGTGGGGATCCTGCCCTTAAAATTGCACGCCACACATGCCCATAACAGGGCGTTATGGTCTGGGGTGCCATCTCCTTTGATAGCCAGACCCCTTTGGTAGTCATTTCTGGTACACTTACAGCACAGCGATACGTAGACGACATTCTACGACCGGTTGTGTTACCGTTCCTTTTGCTATGCCCCGGACTTACTTTTCAACAAGATAATGCCCGGCTGCACACGGAACGTGGTGCTATGAACTGTCTTCAAGCTTTCCCAACACTTCCTTGGCCAGCTAGGTCTCCTGATCTTTCTCCCATAGAGCAAATTTCGGACGTTATGGAAGGCGATTGCAACCGTCCCGGAATGTTGACCATTCAGCCCGACAGTTGGAGACAATTTGGCAATAAATTCCATATGACACCATCCGGGAAAATTTTCCGTCTATGCCACGCCGGGCGACAGCTTTCATCCAGCCCAGAGGTGGATCAACGCCTTGTTGACTTCCTCCCTTTGTAACGGTCAAACTTTGAAATAAATCATTCAATTGTTCTAAAACTTCAGTCGTTTGTTTTCCTATGTATGTTCTTCATATACATCAATTTCTATCGCAATCAGCCGACCAACCGGTATAGTGGTTAAGGTGTTAGCCTCTGGATCGGAAGGTTCCTGGTTCGAATCCGGGTCCGGGCATGGATGTTTGTAAGTGTATGGTGTAGAGGCGGCTGGTGCACCTTAAATCTGTCGTGGCCGAAAGTCCTCACGTTGGGTTGGCGTGGAAGTTTGGAGAGTGGGGTGCCAGCTCAGGTGTTGCTTCGTCATCTGACCGTGGTTCAAAATTACGAGGTGTTGTCCTCGAATCTTTCCCTTAAGGGAATGATTCCGGACCGTCGTCAATAGCCCGTTGTGTTGCTCTAGTACGACTTTAACTAAAATTACCAAATTATCTATCGCAATCAGACAAATTCTTCTAGGTGCGTCAATTTTTTTTTTTTTGTTATAGAGTATAGTGCTATCATTTTATATAACTTAATTTCTTAACTAAAAAAACTTTCTTATCAGTGAGCTTTCTTTAAATTTCACATACATTGAATCTTGCAGATTGTAAGTAATGCAGATTGAGTTCAAAATTATAAAGACGCCGACCAACCGGTATAGTGGTTAAGGTGTTAGCATCTAGATCGGAAGGTTCCTGGTTCGAATCCGGGTTCGGGCATGGATGTTTGTAAGCGTATGGTGTAGAGGCGGCTAGTGTACCTTAAATCTGTCGTGGCCGAAAGTCCTCACGTTGGGTTTGGAGAGTGGGGTGCCAGCTCAGTTGTTGCTTCGTCATCTGACCGTGGTTCAAAATTACGAGGTGTTGTCCTCGGATCTTTCTTTCCCTTAAGGGACTGATCCCGGACCGTCGTCAATAGTCAGTTGTGTTGCTCTAGTACGACGTTAGCTAAAAAATAATAATAAAGATATTGACAATTTTTCATGATGACGAGATCAATTTCATGACAGTTTTTCTTCAGGAGAGATAGCTCATCCATCAATATCTGATCAGTTTTACTTGTGACAAGATCCATCGTCGAGTCAACCTCCTGGAGGGTTAAACAATATTCACACAGTATTATTAGGGACATGCACCCTCGATGTGTATTGTGAAGGCTGTTTAACTTTCAGTTTAAAGTTTGCGCAGGTTATGTTTTTTTTCCTATGAAAAATTTGGCACACAAGCTTCCATTACAATCAAGAAGTTAATGACATATTTCATGATTTGAATGACGACGATTCACGGGGTGAAACAGTTAAAAATATTTATCTGTGAAATATTTTCTGAATATAAGAAACTACACATACACTATAGGGATGCGACATCGACAGCAAAACATCGATGTTTTGAAACATCGATGTTCAAAATTAAAACATCGATGTTGATAAAAAATCTTTCCAAAATCCATCGTTTAAAAATTCAGTGTATTTAAACTTTTTTCCCCATTTCTTAAAACTAGTTTAGCAACTAAGGATGCAACATCGTCAGCAAAACATCGATGTTGATAATGCGTCGCCCCCAAACTATCGATGTTTTTAAAATTCAGTGAATTCAAACTTTTTCCCCCATTTCTAAAAACTGGTTTAGCACCTGGTGATGCTACATCGACAGCAAAACATCGATGTTCAAATTTAAAACATCGATGTTGATAATGCATCGCCCCCAAACTTCCGATGTTTTTAAAATTCAACGTTTTAAATTTTAAAATTTAAACGTTTTACCCCATTTCTTATAATTGGTTTAGCAACTAGTGATGTGACATCAGCTCCAATACATCGATGTTTTTTTTATAAAACATCAATGTTTTGAAAATATCGACATCGATGTCGTATCTCTACTTTTCAAACGTTTCATCTTTGTCACTTTGGTCTAAAAGTATGTTCAATTTGCTGATTATGAAAATTATGCTACTTGGTTATTTTTTAAATTTTTATAACGGTACTTTTTTTATTAAAAAATAAAACGTCGACAACGTACAAACATCGACAAGTATAAACATCGATGTTACAAAAACATCGATCCCAATACATCGATGTTAAATACATCGATCCCAATACATCGATGTTAAATACATCGATGTTTTTTTTTAAAACATCGATGTTTTTTTTTTAAACATCGATGTTTTTTTTTAAACATCGTTTTTTTGAAAACATCGACATCGATGTCGCATCCCTAATACACTACCCTACAACAATCGACCGAACGCCAGCGGATTTACATAAAATCCAACTACATGTCGAGGGATGTTTTTCGTAGTATGGCCTGGAACTTTTGCATGATGTTCCTGGTCAATTGAACGCCGACGCCTATATCAACATTTTGGACAATCAGGTTCTTCCTACGCTCTGGCAATTTTGTGAAATGGACGAATGTTACTACCAGGACGATGTTACTCCACGTCATGCTGCAGCCTCTATCAAGCAGTGGTATCGAGATATGGATGTAAAACGTCTTACCTGTCCTACTCAGAGTGTCCCGACCTAAGCCCCTTAGAACATTTGTGGAAAGAGTTAGAGCGACACTTACGGACCAGGGAGCCACGTCCGAAATCTACAGCTGAGATGGCGGCACTCTTGCAGCAGGAATGGACACAAATACCCATACTGCGTATCAAACCCTAGTTAAAAGTATGACTAGAAGGGTCGCTGGTGTAATTGCAGCACGTGGGGGACCATCCCTTATTACACACACCCTGTATACGGTAGGTATTCGACATCGATGTCGATGTTTTCAAAACATCGATGTATTTAACATCGATGTATTGGGGTCGATGTTTTTGTAACATCGATGTTTATACTTTTCGATGTTTTTACGTTGTCGATTTTTAATTTTTAAATAAAAAAAGTACCGTTGTAAATATTTAAAAAATAACCAAGTAGCATAACTTTCATAATCAGCAAATTGAACATACTTTTAGACCAAAGTGACCAAGGGTGAAGAGTCTGAAAAGTAGGGATGTTTTATAAAAAACATCGATGTATTGGAGCCGGTGTCGCCATCACTAGTTGCTAAACCAGTTTTAAGAAATGGGGAAAAAAGTTTAAATACACTGAATTTTAAAAACATCGATAGTTTGGGGGCGATGCATTATCAACATCGATGTTTTGACGTCGATGTTGCATCACTAGATGCTAAACCAGTTTTAAGAAACGGAGGAAAAAGTTTAAATACACTGAATTTTAAAAACATCGATGTTTTTGAGACGATGTATTATCAACATCGATGTTTTAATTTTGAACATCGATGTTTTACTGTCGATGTCGCATCCCTAGTATATGGTACAAATTCCTCGTAGAGTAGGGTATCTGACTATGTTCGGAGTCCTGTTCTTTTTTAATGTTCAACTTATACTATTCTTTACGAGGAAAAACGACTTATAAAAACACATTATAAAACAAAAAATTGGTATAATTTATTAAAAATTGGCAGAAATTGGAAAATTTAGGTAAAAAAATGACGTTAAAGAAAAACATTACAACTGAAAGAGTACATTTGCCTTAATTTTTGCAGTCTCCTAAATATATAAGGTAGGGCCTGAACTAAAAGATATTCAATATTCCTCACTCATGAGATATTGGGAATCACGTTGATAAGTAATTACGTTGCACTATAGTAGCACAATGGGCTAGTAGGGAATAACGTAGAAAGAAACATGTATTTGTCAAATTTTTCCTCACACCACAACACTGAAATACCTTACAAATCTTTCCTTTCAAGATAACTTTTATGTCCTTGTTCAGGCCATCCATAACTAATATAAAAATCAGCACAGTATATTTCATTTAAATGTATGCGATACATTTGTAGGCATCGCGTTTCGCATGCAAAAATTTGGCTCAAAATCGCAATCAAAGAAAAATGCATTTGAAGATTTGAAAACGAATTTTTAAAAAGACTGTCAAGATCTATTCAAATCGCTATATATCCCTTTTATGCTTCGTATAAACAAAATAAAAACGCTTTTGTAAAGAACAGTCCAAATACAGTAAAAAATGAAATATGAAATTTTAGTCAAAAATCGATTTTTCAACGTAGTCAGATTACATTAACTTAATAGATATAACTGTAATCACCTAGTTTAATTTAATGTGATAATAATAAAATGACACCATCTCAATATCCTTATAGTCTTCCCTCAAACAGGATTTCCTTCGCTTCTTCTGTTAAAAAAAACAAAGAAGCAATAAAAATATGCAGATAAATCATCGAAGCACCCAAAAAAACAAAAGAGAACGACACAGAAATGACTTCGCGTGGGTTTTGGCTCTAAAACAAAGCCCGGATCAATTGAAAAAGCAATTCTGATATTAAAACGCTTCCAGCCATTCCAGCTAGTTAAAGATCGCGCCGCAGTCCTCATAGCTTTTTAAATTGGCGTTTTAGAATAAAGAGTTTAGAGCAGAGTGAGAGTTAAAAAGAGCTAGTAATTACTTTACGGTTAGAGCCAATCAAGTGCAATAATCATAATTATTACTATTCCTAAAAGGCAATAATGAAAGCAATTCCACTAACGAGATGGGGAGTATGGAAAGTTCACCTGGAAAGGAAGATGGGTGTTAAGCCCATCAGATTTAGATTATTGATGATCTTCCCCTAAGTTGTGATAAATGAATAATGAAGAGATCGCTCTCTTATGTAACCTTTTAAGGCACGCTATTAGCAGAGCAAATACATATCTGTAATTTAGATTTTGTGATTCGTATCTTATAGGAGATATCTTATTAAACATCGTGTGCAGTCCGAGCTTCATTCACACAGAATTAATTTTGTATTTCTCTGTATTTTATGTGAATGTGACCAAAGCTGTTTTTAATCATGTATTATTTAACACCCTTTGGGACCTTTACCGTAGGGTATGATAAATGAATAATGAAGATATCGCTCTTTTATGTAACTTTTTAAGGCACGCTTTAGTATAGCCCAAATACATTTCTGTAATTTAGATTTCTGATTCGTATCTTATAGGAGCTATCTTATAAAACATCGTGTGCAGTCCGAGCTTCATTTATACAGAATTAATTTTGTATTTCTCTGTATTTTATGTGAATGTGACCAAAGCTGTTTTTAAAAATGTATTATTTAACACCCTTTGGGACCTTTACCGTAGGGTATGATAAATGAATAATGAAGATATCGCTCTTTTATGTAACTTTTTAAGGCACGCTTTAGCATAGCCCAAATACATTTCTGTAATTTAGATTTCAGATTCGTATCTTATAGGAGCTATCTTATAAAACATCGTGTGCAGTCCGAGCTTCATTTATACAGAATTAATTTTGTTTTTCTCTGTATTTTATGTGAATGTGACCAAAGCTGTTTTTAATAATGTATTATTTAACACCCTTTGGGACCTTTACCGTAGGGTATGATAAATGAATAATGAAGATATCGCTCTTTTATGTAACTTTTTAAGGCACGCTTTAGCATAGCCCAAATACATTTCTGTAATTTAGATTTCTGATTCGTATCTTATAGGAGCTATCTTATAAAACATCGTGTGCAGTCCGAGCTTCATTCACACAGAATTAATTTTGTATTTCTCTGTATTTTATGTGAATGTGACCAAAGCTGTTTTTAATAATGTATTATTTAACACCCTTTGGGACCTTTACCGTAGGGTATGATAAATGAATAATGGAGATATCGCTCTTTTATGTAACTTTTTAAGGCACGCTTTAGCATAGCCCAAATACATTTCTGTAATTTAGATTTCTGATTCGTATCTTATAGGAGCTATCTTATAAAACATCGTGTGCAGTCCGAGCTTCATTTATACAGAATTAATTTTGTTTTTCTCTGTATTTTATGTGAATGTGACCAAAGCTGTTTTTAATAATGTATTATTTAACACCCTTTGGGACCTTTACCGTAGGGTATGATAAATGAATAATGAAGATATCGCTCTTTTATGTAACTTTTTAAGGCACGCTTTAGCATAGCCCAAATACATTTCTGTAATTTAGATTTCTGATTCGTATCTTATAGGAGCTATCTTATAAAACATCGTGTGCAGTCCGAGCTTCATTCACACAGAATTAATTTTGTATTTCTCTGTATTTTATGTGAATGTGACCAAAGCTGTTTTTAATAATGTATTATTTAACACCCTTTGGGACCTTTACCGTAGGGTATGATAAATGAATAATGGAGATATCGCTCTTTTATGTAACTTTTTAAGGCACGCTTTAGCATAGCCCAAATACATTTCTGTAATTTAGATTTCTGATTCGTATCTTATAGGAGCTATCTTATAAAACATCGTGTGCAGTCCGAGCTTCATTTATACAGAATTAATTTTGTTTTTCTCTGTATTTTATGTGAATGTGACCAAAGCTGTTTTTAATAATGTATTATTTAACACCCTTTGGGACCTTTACCGTAGGGTATGATAAATGAATAATGAAGATATCGCTCTTTTATGTAACTTTTTAAGGCACGCTTTAGCATAGCCCAAATACATTTCTGTAATTTAGATTTCAGATTCGTATCTTATAGGAGCTATCTTATAAAACATCGTGTGCAGTCCGAGCTTCATTTATACAGAATTAATTTTGTTTTTCTCTGTATTTTATGTGAATGTGACCAAAGCTGTTTTTAATAATGTATTATTTAACACCCTTTGGGACCTTTACCGTAGGGTATGATAAATGAATAATGAAGATATCGCTCTTTTATGTAACTTTTTAAGGCACGCTTTAGCATAGCCCAAATACATTTCTGTAATTTAGATTTCAGATTCGTATCTTATAGGAGCTATCTTATAAAACATCGTGTGCAGTCCGAGCTTCATTTATACAGAATTAATTTTGTTTTTCTCTGTATTTTATGTGAATGTGACCAAAGCTGTTTTTAATAATGTATTATTTAACACCCTTTGGGACCTTTACCGTAGGGTATGATAAATGAATAATGAAGATATCGCTCTTTTATGTAACTTTTTAAGGCACGCTTTAGCATAGCCCAAATACATTTCTGTAATTTAGATTTCTGATTCGTATCTTATAGGAGCTATCTTATAAAACATCGTGTGCAGTCCGAGCTTCATTCATACAGAATTAATTTTGTATTCCTCTGTATTTTATGTGAATGTGACCAAAGCTGTATTTAATTATTTAGATTTTCTCATTCGTATCTTATTGGAGCTATCTCTTAAAACATTGTGTGTAATGCTCACTTAACCCTTCTTTGCATGATTTTTTCTTTATTGGTGTAATAAATCAAGGTGATATAATTCATGTTCAAAATTAAAGGAAAAATGGTTTTAAAAAAATCTTAGTATATATTTATAGTATAAATTTAGCGAAAAACAACATGATGGAAATTTTCATCATCATGCAAAGTTAGATCATTAGCTTAGTACTAAATAGAAATAAAAGAGGATATCATTGGATATTTTTTATTCTTTATGATAATTAGTGCATAGTGATGTAAAATTCTATCATGTGGTATTTTTTAAATTAAACGCAAACTTTTTCAGAAATTCCTCTAAAAATAACAGAAACACATGTTACAAACCTTTCTTCCACTCATTTTCACTTTTTTAGCAATAGAAACTCAAATATAATAAAACAAAATTAAAAACGAAATCATACGTTTATTGCAACTACAACAAACAGCGGAATGACAACTTCAAGCTCGTTTTACTGATAGTGACCCTTGCTTATTTTTGACAGCTATGTTTTTTTTATGCAATGGACATTAAAAAGGTATCCAGACACGATCAACTTAAAGTGAACTTGTTCTTTTATATAATTTTTGGGCATTCAATGTTATGATGGAAATTTCCACCATTATGCAAAGAAGGGTTAAAAAGAATTACTTTTGAATTTCTGTTCTCACAGTTTTTAAGTAAACTTTTCATTTTAATCAAAGCTTATATATTAAGTATAAGTATTATATTATATACGTTTATATATATACCGTAAGTGATAAATGAATAATGGAGATATCTCTTTGTTATGTAACCTTTTAAGGCATGCTATACTCGAAGCAAGCACATTTCTTTAATTTTCTATTTGTGACTTTACAGAGCTATCTGATACGACATTGTGTGTAATCCGATCTTCATCTATAAATTAGAGAATCAATTTTTAATTTCTGTAAAGTAAAATTTGCTACACTTTTTATGTGAACCTTCCCTTTAACCAAAGTTGTTTTTACTTGAATGTCATTAAATACGCTTTATAATCTTTCCTGTAAGTTGTGATAAATGAATTATAAAGAGATAGCTCTCTTGTGTAACATTTTAAGGCTCGTTATTATCCGAGTCAAATACATTTCTATAATTTATATTTTATACAAATACAAATACAAATACAAATATTGACGACCAGCTACAGGCTCAAGCCCAACAAGGCTGGTCCTTTGTTTATGAATTCTCCAATTCCCACTGACTATCCAATTGTGTCTTAAATTCGTACACTCCCTTTGAATTAACTATATTTTCTGGCAACGTGTTCCAACTGTCTATTACCCTATTAAAGTAGTAGTTTTTCCTTAAATTCCGATTAAAATGTGTCTTATTCAATTTATACCCATGGCCCCTTGTTCTGTTATCCCTATTGAAATTTAAGCCCTCTGTGTCCCCTTGTTTTACAAACTTGAAAAGCTGAATCAAATCCTCCCTCCTTCTTCTTCTTTCCAGTGTATACATGTTTAGCTTACGTAAACGTTCATTATAGTCGAAATTTGCTAGCCCCTTTATTATTTTTGTAGCTCTGTGCTGAACCCTTTCAATTGATTCTATGTCCTTTCTCATATATGGAGCCCAGAATTGTACAGCATATTCTAGATGTGGTCTTATTAAACCCTTATATAATGGCAAGATTATATTCTTATCCCTTGAAGTTACAGTCTTTTTAATATACCCCAATAACCTATTAGCCTTTTTACCCGCAGCTGAACATTGGTGACCCATTTTAAAATCCCTGTGAATTATGATCTTATAGATGCTATAGATGCTGATAAGACATTGTGTGTAGTACTAGTTCCATTTATAGAGAATTAATTTTGTATTTCTGTAGAGCAGATGCCGTTCACATTTCCACATTCCAAACTGTGTATATGATAAATATTTTACTTCGTTTGAAACATTTGAGGGATTTAACATAAATACGAGGGTCGCTCGGAAAGTAATAAACGTTTATAAATTAAATACAAACCAATTAAAATTTTTCAACCACACATTTTATTTCACATCATATTTATAACTTATATTACTTTTCTACATAGTCCCCTTGCAAATTTAAACATTTGTCGTAACTTGTTACTTGCTTTTGAATACCAGCGTCATACTCCTCTGCCGCCAGTTCATTGAGATAAGCAGTAATATCTTTAAGTGTTTGTGGTCGTCATTGAGCATTCGCAACACCCACCTTGCACAAATTTTTCTGAATTTGAGGTGGTCTGTTACCACTTCGTAAATGATTGTGCAAGACACGTGTGAAAATGTATCATGAATTCCATCCGAAGCCACACGCCGATCTTGTTTGATGAATTTGTCAACAGACTTAACAAGCTCATCCGTAATGACACTTGGGCGGCCACATCGCTCCTCATCATGGACGTTCTCTCTTTCCTCGTTAAAATTTCGGCACCGACAACGCACACATGATTCATACATCACATCAACATACGCTGCTTTTATTTCATGATAAATTTCGCTTGGTCGCACAAATTTCTTTGCGTATATAAATCCGATCACAGATATCACTTCGCATTTGGAGACACGCTCGATTTTCTTGGACAGTTTGTTTGCTTACCAAAACAACAATTACCTTTATAATGCGATGTAATTCAGTAAACAGTTGGCAGACGAGTCCCTAAAACTGGTTGACCTTGACCGGTGCACCTGCCACTGTCATAGTGGTACACATGCTCAAACGTCCATTACTTTCCTAACGACCTCGTAGTTACAAACAGCAATTAAGTAAAACCATTGTTATTAATTCTGCATTTTATTCGAGTACGAGGTACCCCAGTTGCAAGAGTAACGGATTAGCAACAGAAGGTTGTGAGTTCGAATCCAACCAAATACCGTCGTGTACAAAGGAGGCTGGTGCACATTAAATCTGATCTTCAATTTCCTCACGTTAAAGTGGTGAAGAAGTTAGGAGAGTGGGATGCCAGCTCAAGTGTGATCTCGCATCTGACAGTGGTTCAAAATTACGTGGTGTTGTCCTTGGATCTTTCCCTCCCGGTTTGACCCCGGAACGTCACCAATAGCCCGTTGTGTTGCAGGATGAATGGAACACAGGCCGCTCAACACATGATCTCTTTCAAGACGTCTCTGCGAAAACCCTCATCAAAGATAGACGTCTTTAACAGTTTGTAATGTGCCATGGCCCATTCCTCAGCTACCTCCACAGATTCAGATTATCTCAAACCAACCAATGCTCTTGAGGATTAGAGGGAACTCCAATGCATTATGCCTTGGATTGTCCCTTCACAAGCACACAACCAGGATACACCCCAGGATGGCTAACCTAGCACTAAAGCATAGGAAGTGCAGAGAAAACATTTGCAAAATCATTGATATTCTGACATCCCGCGGAAGGGCTTTATAGCAACGACATAAACACAGTTCCCATATGACCTTCAAGAAAATCTGGCAGAAACTCAGCAAATAAGAAACGAATAAACACCCAAGGGAGACTACTAAACCGGTAAATCCTTACAAGGATTCGTCATCTGACCGTGATTCAAAATTACATGGTGTTGTCATTGGATCTTTCACTTAAGGATTGATTCCTGACAATCGTCAATAGCCCGTTGTGTTTCTCCAGTACGACGTTAGTTAAAAATTACCAAATTACCTTACAAGGAAAGGTTCTCTTGAAGGAATGTGTTGCTCCAGTGCAACGGTATTTAAAATACCTACCTACATAAGCATTTTATTCTAAATTAAGTGGGAATAATCATTTTATTCTAAATGAAGAAGCATTCATTCTGAGTTGCCCCAGCAGCTCCCCCGAATTGAATATCATACGGTCAAAAGGGTTATAAATTCTAAAATCAAGGTTTATCGAAGAAATTTTATATGTAAAGCAGAAATGGGTGGTGAGTTGTCTGAAGAAGAGGAAACACTCAAACGCTGACCTGTGGTATCATGAAATTTGCACAGCTTTTTCTATTTGGAATTTATTGGTCAGTACATCTGTTTTCAGATCGCGACGTTCCCTTGGAATCATAGGAACAAAATTCAGTACATAATGTTACGCAATGTGATGGGTTGATTTTTAATGGCACTTGAATCAAAAGAAAACGTAAAAAGCTGTCACGAGGCGCGAAAATCGCGAAATGAAATCACACAAGTAGTGAGACGAGCAAAGCTCAAGAAGACGTTCGATGGCGAAACGAAATTGACGAAGAAACAGGTGAGACCCTGGTTTGCCTGAAGCAGCAAAACTCTTCTAGGGAAGTCGAGTGGCGATATTACAGGTGACCCTCTTATAAAACACGGCACCGTGGATTCCCTACACGGTACTAAAATTGCAACGACCCTCGTATAACACGATAATAGTTTATGTATAACACGATTTAATTTTTACCTATTGTTGGTCAATTGGACAGATAAATAGAGACCCGTTAGATTTTTTCCCCTGTCTATCCCGTTTGTCTGTCCTGTCTGTCTGTCCTGTCTGTCTGTTCTGTCTGTCTGTTCTGTCTGTCTGTCCTGTCTGTCTATCTGTTCTGTCTGTTTTTTCTGTTCTGTCTGTCTGTTCTGTCTGTCTGTTCTGTTTTGTCTGTTCTGTTTTGTCTGTCCTGTCTGTCTATTATGTCTGTCTGTTCTGTCTGTCTATTCTGTCTGTCTTGACTGTCTGGTCTGTATTTGTGTGTGCCCTATACCCGTCCACACGTTTTAATACACAGTTTAAACGTTTTTAATATACTCAAATGAATTTACTTATATTATTTAATGATCCCTTCTGTAACTTTATTTAAAATACAAATAAAAATTTTAACTTTTTCTACGTTTTTAGTACTCGTATAAAACGATTTTAGTTTCCTTATAAGACGGAACGCAATCTTTACTTTTATATAATTCCTAAGTATCGCTTAACACTGTTTCTATACAACACGAACTATCCTATAGCACGGTTTCCGTATAACACGGTACCAAGTATACAAAATTGTATGACCCCCATGTTTCGTATAGCAAAGTTTCCTTATAACACGGTACCATTTGACCGTGTTATAAGAAGGTCACCTGTACTAGAGGAAAAGTCTGGACCTTCTATGTTAGGATGGGCATCTTCCTCGAGACTTGTCTAGAGAGGTAAGGGGTTGCATGTTTCCGTATTAAGACTGGCCCTGATTACCTACAAAAGCACTTTCATCGAATTGGTTTTCCATTCTCTGACCTGTCCGCTGTGAGGCGTTGATGACATGCCTAGAGACCACCTCGATTTTTGCAATCTTCTTAGCTACCAAATAGTAATACTGCTGATGGAGTTCATGCATTTGTTTACATTTCAAAAACGCATTGGGCTGCCAGACAAAAACTAACGGTGGAGAAGTCAAGATAATTAAATCGAAAAAAGAAAAAGTCCTCGAAATGAAGAAATTCGAATTTGTAAGAATAGACTGATCCCGAATATATTAACAATTGTAATACATACATGAGATAAGATTCCATGAAGTGTATTTTTGAAGCACAATTATAAACAGAAATTAGCAAATATCGTCGGCTTAAAGCAGAAGCTCATTAACTCACATTTTTTCCGAGAGGCCAAAACTGGCCCTGTTGGAAGAGTAACGGAATTAGCAACCAGAAGGTTGCGAATTTGAATCCAACCAAAGACCGAGGAAGTCTTGTGCACGTTAAATCTGTCGTGGCCTCAAATGTCCTCACGTTGGTGTGATGGTGTGGAAGTTTGGAGAGTGGAGTGCCAGCTCAGGTTTGACCTCGTCATCTGACCGCAGTTTAAATTTATGTGGTGTTGTCATCGGACCTTTCCTTTCGGGTCTGAACCCGGACCGTCGCCAAATAGCCCGTTGTGTTGCTCCAGTGGGACGTTGATTAAAATACCTTACCACCAAACAGAGACACCAAATTCTTATTTCCATGATGATGAGAAATACACTGCCATATTGAAATCTGCTTTTAAAAAAAAGAGGTATAAAAATTTTTATATAATCTTTATTTTTTGATCGAAATACTATTAGTCTTTAAGCAGCTGTACAGTAAAAAAAAAATTTGCAGTTAATGAGTAAGACCAAAAGTTTAACACTGTGATCACTCGGACAAGACGTGCAATGGAACCAAGTGTTCGCTTTTTAAAAGTTTCTAGTTACTTTACTGGGAGCACTTTGCTGTTTAAAACATTGTGTATAAATTTTGAGAGGAGAGAGACACAAAGCTAATCTCTTAATTAAACCGTATTCGCATGGAATGTATGTCCGCAAGCGCCACCTGGATTTACTTGGATTGCTCTGTTCTACAGCTCGTCAGTTGGTCAGTTATAAAGACAATCCATATATCGGCGTATTCAAACGTGTATTTACTGTTGCGGGTTTGAAGATTTCTAGCATTCACTGGGGAAAAGTTTGTGTGTAACTGCTGTCAAACTTTAAAAAAAAGGATGGTTAAAATGTTGTTTACTCACTTGTTTCTTTTTATTTCTGCACTTTATTGCACTCTCTAAAACATCCGGGGGCTCTGGGGACATACTTGTTTAATTTTTTATGTTATCCTTTAAGTGTGTACATAATAATTGAAATCAAGTATGAAAGACGACCCGAAATATTTTTTCAAACATATATCTGCCCATTTTCTGAATAATCATACCTATGCGAATACATTGGTACAGTGATTTCTTCTCAAAAAGTAAAGGTTTTTCAATTTTGTGGACCAAAACCATAGGAATAAAGGTCATACTTGGAAGAGAGATTGAAGGAATAAAGCATTTATTTTCTGAATATTTCTCCACATGAGGGGGTTATTCAAGGAACCGTGCTGTGGAGAAACTTTAATCTCTTATCTTAATGTTAAGACATAGATTCAGGTGTGTGTGTGTGTGTTCCAGGGAGAAGTTTAGAATATAAAAAATTAACAATATGCAGTGGCGCCATCTCTGATGTACTATTAAAAACAATGTTTCTACAACAATCAATGAGAATTTTCGGCCGAGATTTAAATGGTAAAACACTTTTCAACAAAACTATGTTCAAGTTTGTTATGCCATTTAATGAGTAAATTTTCTTCTCTTTCATTTTTAAAAGTTATTTTAGCATTCTCAAGTAGCATATAACTGAATTTCAAAGTTGAAAAACATTTAGAGAAGTATGGAAATTGATTGAATTGAATGTTCAACGCCATTTTTCAACATTGAAAATAGTTAGAAAGCAGTTGTGAATTTTAAACAATGCATAAACGATGGAATGTTGTTGAAATTGCAATAGTTATTCAAAGTTGAACATTTGTTGAGGAACCGTGTAAAATTGGTTAAATATTGACATTTAATAAATATTGATGTTTAGTTCCATGTGGAAAATTAGATGAACCCCAAGCTTTGAATAAAGTTAGATTTGTTAAAATAGATACAAGAAAAATTAAATGAAGTTGAAGTCGAATAAATATTGGAGAATAGTATTGAGTAATTAATGTACAACATTAAATACTTAATTCGTATCTATATAGATAAGAATGGAGTGTTTGTTTGTACATTGAATATTTTTGACCCATTTCAAGTTTTCTATCCGTTTTGGACCCTTCCGATGCCACATCCGCCTCTTGCGCGTTTGGTGTCTGTCTGTCTGTCTGTCTGTCTGTCTGTCTGTCTGTCTGTCTGTCTGTCTGTCTGTATGTATGTATGTATGTATGTGTGTATGTGTGTATGTCTGTATGTGTGTATGTCTGTATGTGTGTCTGTCTGTCTGTATGTATGTGTGTATGTATGTATGTATGTACGTCCACACGGTTTAATATATTTTCATGGAAATTTGCATACAGTGAGTACTTATCTTCATTTAGTGAGTGAGATTGGTTGCGAAAGTCTGTCTGTCCGTCTTTCTCTTCTATGTTCGATTTTGTGTTTGTGCAGGCATCACATGAATTTTATTCCAGATATTTGAATGAAATGTATTTTATTGTATACACTGTCTATTAGTTTAGTGAATGCAATATAAAATATTTCTTTAATGCTATATTTAGATGAGTTTCATGCTAAAACACCTGAGTAAGTATACTTCAATCAACCATAATTTGGTAGTTGGAAGAATTGGGCTGAATGGAAGAAAGCATGTTGAATGTATATTGGGTCAAACGATATTTTTCAACGAACGGGAATAAAACGGAAACTCGTGTTTCTTTCGCTCTGAATTAACTTCGTATTTATAAATTTTGTGCACTTTTTAATTGCAAGTTGTGACAACTGCATGATCAAGTGATAAATAGGAATCACAAATTAATATCTTTAGAACAACTTTTTCCCGACATCTTTAATTTTCTTTTATTCCGCTTTTGTCTTTTTTTTTTTTTTTTTAAATCTTTATTAGTTTAATAAATTGTGTTTATTTTCATCAAACGCGACACAACCACAAAGTATTCGACTTAAAACTTTCTTCATTCTGACTTACCTGCCACTTTAAGTGAAATTATGCTATTATTGAAAGAATAATGCTGTTATTGAAAGAATAATAATGTTTAAAAAATCCGAACTAGAACTTTTCAACCATTAAAAAATTCAGGATGACAGGAGAAAATTGCGAAATACCACAATGTCGCAAGCCGAATGCAAGAGTGCCACAAGTAAAAATATATCGTTTTGTTGACTATGAGTGCGAGAGCACTCGCCGTAAATCATCGTTTTATTAATTGAGTTGAACATGAAAAAAACTTAAGAAAGGGAATTCCAAATTTCTCTCAAAATCGTCTTTTGCATTAGTAACCTTAATGTTACCTTTCGTCATTTTGTAGCTTTGTCTTACAGCAAGGGTGCGATGTATGTGAAATCTATTGCATGATTGGATGTGCATGTGTAGGATTTGTTTCCAAAGTAAGTTGTAGAAATTATAAAGATATCGAAAAGTGTTAAAATAATATTTATTCTACGTAAAACGTAAGTCATTATATATTTTGATCATGTCTTCAAAATAGAGTAAACCAATTGAATCCGAGTTAGGTCGGGTATTTTGCTAGTTTTAAATAAAACAGAAGGGCATATTCAGGACACATAGGATCTGATTAATCTCCAAAATATTTCGAATCATAAAAACAATCAATGTTTATTTATGAAGCTAATGAAATACTCTAAATCACTGATTCCCAACCGGTGGTACGCAAGGATGATAAGAGCGACCCAAATGTACTACGAAGTTTGTTCGATTTTTTAGTATGCACAACCACGTTATGCTATTTCTTAAGCCATTTGTTACTAGTTATTGTGTGAGAGTGGTTTTTCTGAACTTTTGTATGTAAAAAATAAATATAGAAACAGAGTAAGTTTGAAGAGAACTTACGAGTGAAGTTAAGCTCCATTGCTCCTGATATTGATACTTTAACAAAAGACAAAAAAAAACAAGTTTCGCACTAAAAATTGATTTTTGATCAAATTAATCTTTGTTTGCTTAGTGTGTACTAATTATTTAAAAAAAAATTTTTAGACTTGTGAGTAAAAATAAAACTGTAATTTTCAATAATCGTTTTATTTTTTCCTTTATTAAAACATCATTAATACGAAATACAAGTGCATTAATCATAAAATATGAAGCTTTCTTAGTATTTTAATTAAAATAAAACAAGCCATTGGCACTTTTCTGACAGTAGATAGATGTTTCTAAAAAAATATAAGACTGGTGGTAAACCAAAAATTTCTAAAAATTTCAAGCGGTACGCAGTTACTAAAAGGTTTGGAACCCCTGCTCTAAATAGAAGATTCGCTTATCATTTATGTTAAAGTTCTATCATTTTGACAGTATTTAACTCACCTTATACAGTTGCTGTGAGTTGATTACTAGCAATTATTTATTTTTAATTGTGCTCATCGATACTTTTGTACTGTCGAATGGCAACAAACGGATGTAAGAAAATAAAATTAGCGTCTGTGATGCAGCTACACTGATAATGCATGACCTTGAAGAAGCTCATTTCTGCAAAGGTGGTAAGAGTCGCCAGAATAAATGGTCGCCATAGGAAAAGTCATGTATTGCGACAGTCATCGATTTATTTACTTCGCTAACCTATAATCACTCATATCGCGCTTCCGGCATCGACAGATAAACTATACACCAGAATCCGCGCTAAAATTGCTTATCGTGGAATCGCGTTGTTTACGTTTAACCTGTCCCTTAATATAGCGAATAGATTCGTTCAAAACCACGTGATCCAAATGCCAACTTGCCGGAGCCGACGAACAACACAATGAAATTATTTTTTACTTTTTGAACCAACAAAACAGACTGCACTTTGCAGTATAAAAAATTTTCACATTTATCGGCACCTCTCTTAAATTTCTGGCCACAGCACAAGCAACCCCCTGTATAGGGGGTCTGGAGTTATGGTATTACCATACTCTTAGCTCTCTATATTTATTTCACTAACGTTCGGGGCACAAACTGTGTTGACAAATACCATCAAGCGCTGTGGAGTTCAATCGCCAATTTCGTTTCTTCGTTGAAATATTATTTATTTGAACTACAGGCCATTAAATATTTCAGATGTTAAATGAGATCAGAGGAAAAAATAACAGCCTGCTATTTTACAGTGTGAATTTCAAATTTCTAGATGCCTAAAGTGATTCAAAATACTAAATTTAAATACAGTACAAAGTTTTTGTTTTTCTCGATTTTCTTCATCTTTCCGACAATTTTTTAAAAATCAAGGAGTTAAGCCTCGATCTAATTTATGAAGCAACCCTAAATAACGGACATGTTCAGAGTAAATACCACACAGAAAAATTATAATATTTGCAAGTAAAAATTGTTGCATTGTATGAAAAAGGATATTTTCCTTTTATAAAAATTATTCCAATTTATGTATCTGCTATTTTACTATTGCAATCGCAAAATTCGCGCGGGGGTAGATTAAGGACTTTGAGACAAAAAATGCAAATAATCCGAAATCCGGAAAATTACGAAATCCGAAATGGCCGAGATCCGGGGGATTCCAGATTCGGGACTTTGTATTGTATTCAGTCAATAGCATTTGAATAAATGCACCGGCGCACACGTTTGTTGACAAAACCAGGCCTGTTTGTTGTAGACATTACAATTTGTTGACACGAATAAAAGTACGCCTAATCTTGATTGACCCAGACACCCGTGATTGACAGTTCGCCTTTTGAAAGCTCATAACATTGAGAGAGTAAGTAATATCATCTCGTTTTCTTCTGTCAAAACTCCCGACATAAAGACGGTGGTTGCTATAGGAACAAGGCTCGTATGTCTGAAGTAGGGATGCGACATCGACATTAAAACATCGATGTTCAAAATTAAAACATCGATGTTGATAATACATCCCCCAAAAAACATCGATGTTTGAAAACATCGATGGTTTTTTTTTTAATTCAGTGTATTTAAACTTTTTCCCCAGTTTCTTAAGACTGGTTTAGCAAATAGTGATGCTACATTGACAGAAAAACATCGATGTTTTTAAAATTCAGCGTATTTGAACTTTTTTTACACAATTTCTTAAGACTGGCTTAGCAACTAGTGATGCTACATTGAAAGCAAAACATCAATGTTTTTAAAATTCAGTGTATTTAAAATTTTTCCCCCGTTTCTTAAAATTGGCTTAGCAACTAGTGATGCTAATTCGACAGCAAAACATCAATGTTTTTAAAAATCAGTGTATTTAAAATTTTTCCCCCGTTTCTTAAAATTGGTTTAGCAACTAGTGATGCTACATCGTTTGCAAAACATCGATGTTTTTAAAATTAAGTGTATTTAAACTTTTCCCCCCATTTCTTAAAACTGGTTTAGCAACTAGTGATGCGACATCGGCTCCAATACATCGATGTTTTTTTATAAAACATCAATGTTTTGAAAACATTGACATCGATGTCGCATCCCTGCTTTTCCCCCGTTTCTTAAAATTGGTTTAGCAACTAGTGATGCTACATCGTTTGCAAAACATCGATGTTTTTAAAATTAAGTGTATTTAAACTTTTCCCCCCATTTCTTAAAACTGGTTTAGCAACTAGTGATGCGACATCGGCTCAAATACATCGATGTTTTTTTATAAAACATCAATGTTTTGAAAACATTGACATCGATGTTGCATCCCTACTTTTCAGACCCTTCAACCTTGGCCACTTTGGTCTAAAAGTATGTTCAATTTGCTGACTATGAAAATTATGCTACTTGGTTATTTGTTAAATTTTTATAACGGTACTTTTTTCATTTAAAAATAAAACATCGATAACGTAAAAACATCGACAAGAAAAACATCGATGTTACAAAAACATCGACCTCAATACATCGATGTTTTTTTAAAAACATCGATGTTTTGAAAACATCGACATCGATGTCGCATCCCTAGTCTGAAGTTGAATGTGAGAACAGTAGTGGAGAAGAACAATTTAAAGAACAGTTCTTTTGGAAAGCACAGGAACGCAAAAGAACAGTATTTTCCAATTTTCCATCCCTACTTCTGACCAACTTACCCATATATGTGAGACGTATTGCGCATACCGTCATCGCCGCGCTGCTATGCGAGAACCTTCGAATTATTTTTATTTTTCGCGCCTCTTTTTGAAATTGTTACAGTAGGTTGATCATTTTCTTAAAACGGGACGTTCCGTTCAAAAGGGGACATATGGTCACATTAGATATACCAGTCCATGTGAAATTTTCCACGTCGTTCATATAGCCAGTCTGCCCCTGCAAAATCGTACTGTAAGCTAAGATTCTAAATTACGCTCAAATACAGTAGAAAAAACTCTTTCCTCGATTTAATCATGAACCAAATCAAATTCTCATATTCACCATTCTCATATTTCACATATTATAATTTTCATATGTAACCAAAACAACATAACTAAAGGAAGACTTATCTAGAAATATGTTTTGTCTACGGATAAGATCAACATTTTACACCGCGTTCCGATATGTAGGTAGTAATAGAAAAACAAAAATAAAACTGAATGTGCAACTGAGAGATGTCAGCACGTGATACGGAAAGATATGTAACTTTATCTGGTCCCGATAAATCATGAATAGTCGCGCATGACAAACCCGAAAGCAACCGATTATTATTTTGTTCGAACGAAAAGAAAAAGTGTGGCTCATTCAGTTGGACAGATTTGAAATGGACGTATCGGAATTTTGCGGGACTCCTTTTTGGGTTCGGACACTTATTTTAGAGTTTACTGCTTGCTATAATTGCTGGCTCAGTGTTAATTTTATTCTACTTTCAGAATTCCAGCACTTCCTGGGACGCCCAGAAGCCTTATATAAGCCAATGTTTTCAGAATCTGGTTCTGGTGCTTGGTTCTTGCGGAGTTCTGTGGCTGGTCGCACCGTTTGAATTCGTAAAGATCCACAGAGCTCATGGAACACCTACACCATGGACAAAGCTGTCCATCACTAAGATGGTGAGTTCTGCTGCCCAACGCATTTATGCCATTTAACTGTTGAATCTTCTCAATACATTTTATCCTTTTGCTGGAACGAAACCTTTTCATCCAGTTGGTATAAGGGGCCGTCGTGGCTGAGTGGGAATGCTCGATGAATTAGCAACCTTCGAGTTGTATGTGGCGCAAGATGGATTTCTGCAATGTGTAATTCCTCCCTGGATATATTTCTTTCTCTCTTCTGTGTTACTAAAACTTTCATTGTGTGTATGTCTATTACTTGGTACAGTACATATTGTATCTGGCGCAGTATGGCCAAATATGACCCTCGCGCCATAAAAAATATACCATAACAAACCAACCTGATTGGAATAATTCAAAATGTTGACGTTCCAAGCGTTCCAATAAAAACCATACGTCCGTCTCTGGATTTATATATCTAATATGAGTCCTTGGGCTATGCAGTGACGATTATTGCTTACTTTTAAAAGAAAAGTGTTCATATTTTAATTAATCTATTGAATGAGTATACAATCTTAAGCAAGTTCAAATAGTTTTGAGGGTTAATGAAACTAGATAGGGTGGTTGTGGTAATTCTTCCTAGCAGTGAATGTTTTAAGTTGTCCATTACTAAGATGGTGAGTTCTGCTGCAAAACCTAGTTATGTCATTTTAGCGACTTAGTCTTTCCAATATATTTTGCCTTTTTATGCATATGCTTTACATTTGCCCCCTTTTTATTCCTTTTTCCAATACATATTTTTTTTTTTTATGGAACGACACCTTTTCCTAGAAATGGTATAATTCAAGAGGTTGACGTCCCAAGCGGAATTGACCACTCAAAACAATATGTCCGTCTGGATTTCTATCTCTAATATGAGCCTTTGGGCTATGCAGTACTCTATTGACTCTATCATATACAAGTTTCTACAGTTTGAAGATTAATGAAACTGAAGTGGTGGGTGTGGGATATTTTCCTAGGATGGAATGCTAGTTGTCCATCACTAAGATGGTAAGTTCTGCTGTAAAACACAGTCATGCCATTTTAGCTGTTAATTCTGCTCATCACATTTTGTCTTCTTTGCTGGAACGAAACCTTTTCCTCAGATCGGAATAATTCAAGAGGTTGAAATCCCAGGTAGAGTGGACCAATCAAACACTATGCCCATCTAAGGATTTCTATCACCTATATGAGCCTATGCGCTATTGATGATTACTGTGGTTGGTGTGGCAATTTTTCTACGATTGAATGTTAGTTGTCCATCACTAAGATGGTAAGTTCTGCTGTAAAACACAGTCATGCCATTTTAGTTGTTAAGAATGCTCATCACATTTTGTCTTTTTGCTGGAACGAAACCTTTTCCTCGTATCGGAATAATTCAAGAGGTTGAAATCCCAGGTAGAGTGGACCAATCAAACACTATGCCCATCTAAGGATTTCTATCACCTATATGAGCCTATGCGCTATTGATGATTACTGTGGTTGGTGTGGCAATTTTTCTACGATTGAATGTTAGTTGTCCATCACTAAGATGGTAAGTTCTGCTGTAAAACACAGTCATGCCATTTTAGTTGTTAAGAATGCTCATCACATTTTGTCTTTTTGCTGGAACGAAACCTTTTCCTCGTATCGGAATAATTCAAGAGGTTGAAATCCCAGGTAGAGTGGACCAATCAAACACTATGCCCATCTAAGGATTTCTATCACCTATATGAGCCTATGCGCTATTGATGATTACTGTGGTTGGTGTGGCAATTTTTCTACGATTGAATGTTAGTTGTCCATCACTAAGATGGTAAGTTCTGCTGTAAAACACAGTCATGCCATTTTAGTTGTTAAGAATGCTCATCACATTTTGTCTTTTTGCTGGAACGAAACCTTTTCCTCGTATCGGAATAATTCAAGAGGTTGAAATCCCAGGTAGAGTGGACCAATCAAACACTATGCCCATCTAAGGATTTCTATCACCTATATGAGCCTATGCGCTATTGATGATTACTGTGGTTGGTGTGGCAATTTTTCTACGATTGAATGTTAGTTGTCCATCACTAAGATGGTAAGTTCTGCTGTAAAACACAGTCATGCCATTTTAGTTGTTAAGAATGCTCATCACATTTTGTCTTTTTGCTGGAACGAAACCTTTTCCTCGTATCGGAATAATTCAAGAGGTTGAAATCCCAGGTAGAGTGGACCAATCAAACACTATGCCCATCTAAGGATTTCTATCACCTATATGAGCCTATGCGCTATTGATGATTACTGTGGTTGGTGTGGCAATTTTTCTACGATTGAATGTTAGTTGTCCATCACTAAGATGGTAAGTTCTGCTGTAAAACACAGTCATGCCATTTTAGTTGTTAAGAATGCTCATCACATTTTGTCTTTTTGCTGGAACGAAACCTTTTCCTCGTATCGGAATAATTCAAGAGGTTGAAATCCCAGGTAGAGTGGACCAATCAAACACTATGCCCATCTAAGGATTTCTATCACCTATATGAGCCTATGCGCTATTGATGATTACTGTGGTTGGTGTGGCAATTTTTCTACGATTGAATGTTAGTTGTCCATCACTAAGATGGTAAGTTCTGCTGTAAAACACAGTCATGCCATTTTAGTTGTTAAGAATGCTCATCACATTTTGTCTTTTTGCTGGAACGAAACCTTTTCCTCGTATCGGAATAATTCAAGAGGTTGAAATCCCAGGTAGAGTGGACCAATTAAACACTATACCCATCTAAGGATTTCTATCACCTATATGAGCTTATGCGCTATTGAAAATTATTGCTTACTCTTAAAAGAAAAGTGATCAATTTGAATTAATATATTGAATGATATATGTATAAAATCATTTGCAAGTTCATATAGTTTGAGGTTTAATGAAACTGAATTGTGTATGGGTGTGGTAAAATAATTTCTTAGGTATGAAAGTCTTGAGAATGACGTGTAAAAATTCATTAAGTGCATTAAGACATATTCTACATGTCTTACCAGATATTGTCTATAGAATTCAATAGGCGAAAATAATATGGTGCCTTCAACTTTTTTTCAGGCTCTAAAATTTATTCTTCTATTAATATGCACAGTAGATGTAGCTAAAGCCTCATATTCGTACGTAAACAACCCAACTTATGGACTTGATGGACTAATAGCAGCGTCATCATATTTCCTTACTATAGTAAGTTATTTAATACATCATATCGTTCTTTCTATACATCAATGAAATTAAACAATAAAAATAAGAGACTAACCTGTAACAAAATAATTTTTTTAAACTCCACTTCTTGTTTCTTTTTAAATAATATTAGTATGCAACATGAATTATGAAATTTACTTCTGAAAAAACGTGAATAGCAATCTTAATGTATTTTGATGGAAAGGGATTCAATATTTCATATGCGACTATGTTAAGTTCCAGTTTTTTATAGCGATAGTGTTCCACTAAAATAAATTTTAAAATCGCCCTTTTTATCAATTATTTTGTGGAAAAAAGTAAAGTGCTTTTACAACAGGAAACAAGAAATTTTGCATTGTTGAATAAAAAGACCTGTATTGATTTTAAATTTTCCTCCAATCCTTATATATATTTTTTCCATAACAATTCATAGTTTTTCTAATAACAATTTCATATTGAAAATTTTTTTAAAGAAATGACACATTTTGTATAGATATTTTAACAGACACATCATGAAATTAAAGCTTAGAAAACTTTCCGTAGTCCAATTTAGAAGCATCTGAACCTGATTCAAAAAAACTTACCGACAAGGTTCCATTTTATAAAAAATCAAAATTACATGGGTTTATCTAAAATTATATAATTTGTGCTCAATGTCATATGGAGCCGATAAAACGTTTACACAAGCATTGTGCTAATTAATGCATTAGATGCTTTAATAACTTTACAAATAAGATGTCAGAATTTAATAATATCTGTGAATTTGGTCTACTATGTAAATATAAAAATGAGTACTTTTTCTGTAGATTTTCATAACTAACACAGTAAATAACATTTTCAGGATTCACAAATTTATGCCCGATGAATAGAAAACATCTAGGATACATGAGACATTCCGGAACAATTGAAGCAAAATACGCTTTTTTCACAGATAGTTTTAACCCTCCAAGTTGTTTAGACGAGATATCTCGTCCATCAGGACCTGACCAATTTCGCTATTGACGTGGTATCTCGTCGTCAAGATATTGCCGATTTTTTATGATGACGAAATAAAGATCTAGTCAGTTTTCTTCTAATGACGAGAAACGACGATATCTTCAAGTATTATCATCCATCAAGATCTGGTCAGTTTTGTTAATGACAAGATACCTCATTGAGACAGCCATTAGGAAGATTAACTTGAATAAGGCAACCTGAGACCACATGATTCAATAATAACTTAATGTAGCAAATAGCTGAAAAAGAAGTTATTCTGCAATAATATGTTTATTTAGCTACTTTCGGACTTATAATAATTAAAATAGCATACTAGAATACACATTTTATATTGGTATTATAATTTATGCTATTTTCTATTTAGCAGAAAATTGAACAGCCCCTTTTTTTATTAATATTTCAATTTTACTCACTCTAATGGCTTTTGGTTTAATTTTAAGTAGCTATGCCAAATATATTGGCTTTTGGTTTCATTTTAAGTGCCCATGCCGAATATAAGTGATTCTAAAAGTTGCATTTTGATTAAATTGGAATGAACTTTCTATGTGTGTATAGAAATTATTTACCACAAAAATTGTTTACAAAATAAATTTCACAG